>JADRCD010223351.1:0-29628 GCA_019843815.1 Montemys delectorum
TCTGTCCTCGGTGAACAGAGAGCCCCCGACTCCTGCTTTGGTGGGGTTAGGTGGCTTGTTGGAAGGGGAGGGGCTGGCAGGGATCAGCCGGTCAAAAGGCTTTTAATCAGGATATATACCCAGGGCACTTGGTTTCTAGGGATCAAGGTTAGAGGGCAAAGAGAGAACCAGGTCTGTTCTCAAGACAGGGTGACGTCTGTGTGTGACCAGGTGGGAAAGCATGGGCCATGGGTATGAGACGGGTAGTTAAGTCTTGCTTATCGTTAATTTTGAGAGTAACACACTGATGCAAAGAAAACAGTTGCAGTTCGGTCTGAGACCGACTCAGTGTTCTCATCTGTAAAATGGGTCCTAAAAGTGTGACGCATTCAAAAGGCACTGGGTATGAATGGGCCTTTGGCACTGTGAGGTGGGGCGAGACCTGCTGGTGTGGCCATCTGTCTTATCAGGCCTGGGAAGGAACCCTTGGTTCTAGCTGCCCAGAGGAGGGCAGCAAGACGTGGTCGCGCATCCTCCCTTCCCCACTAGGAGGAGCACTCGGCACTTGCTGAGATGCGTGTGCGTGGCAGGTCAGGAGGGCCGGAGGAGAGCCGGGTCCCCTCTGCGGGCTCTTGCCCTCCCCGCGGAGCTGGACCTCGCGTCTCCAGGGCCTGCTCTCCCTCCCGGGTGCTGGCAGGCTTTCAGAGGCCGGAGGAGGAGGAGGTCTGGCTGCCAGGAAGGGTGGGGCTGCCAGACACTGCAGAGCCACACTGTGACCCAGCCATCCCGGAAACGCTCCCAACCTCGGTCCTCTGCGCGCACATCCGGCCGGGAGGGGTGTCCGCCAGGCTGTCAGGGGGACCGAGGGTGAGCGTGGGATGCTTCCGAGGTCTGGCTGCTAACGATCACCCAAACAAGAAAGAACGAGCCTTTTTATTTCTTTTTCTCTTTTAAAAATCTTATCTGCTCGAAAAAAAAAATCCTATTCTGGAGCGAGAGGCTTTGTGACAGGCTTGGTGTTGCAGAAGCAAGCCCTTAGCAGTGCGTTACACTCCGGAGTCTTCCCCAGGCTTGCGTGTAAGTGCATACTCGATTTATTAACTAGAGAATAGTCATCCTGTGCCAAATTGGTTACCTACAGGAGCCCTTTTACAACTGGCTGCTTATTTTGTCCATTTTATACATGAGAATGCAGAGGTGGCAAGGGTCACATGACCAAAGTTATGTCAGTCTCTGTTGGATCTTGGATACAAACCTCGGATTTTTTTTTTTTTTAAAGCAGGACCTCAGGTTACCCATCTCTGCAAACTGCCAGCACCTGGTAGAGCACTCTGTACAAATGTGCAAAGCAGGAGTCCACGGGCACTTGGGCGTGTCTCTTTACCACCGTGGACAGATGAAATGACATAAAACATGTGACAGCTTGTGCTACGGGGGGGGGGGCGGGGGGGATGTGAACCTGGAGCTAAGGGTCTAACTTTCTTCTTTCGATGTGATTTTCCTTTTTCCATGGACTGTGTCAGGGCGAGGCTGTTAGGCATCCCAGGCAGACCCCTCACTCTGGTGAGAAAGGAGATACTTGGTTGTGGGGCTGGAGGGAGGCAGGGCTGAGAGTCCCTTCTGTGTCCTAGATACTCCAGGCCTGGGGGTGGGGGTGGGGGTGGGGATGATGAGTGGAAAGACACCTGCTTCCTTCGATGACAACACTGTGGGAGGCCTTCTCACCAAGTCCTGATGGAGGAGGTGACGTGGACATGGAAGCTTGGCCTGCCCAGAGCCCTGAGTCACAGGATCTGGCCCATGTGCTTGAGAAACACGGGCTCTTTTGTCATGGCTTCAGAGGATGCCAGGGCTAGCTCAGTCTTCTGCAGCTAGATGTGAGAGGGCATGCGGGTACAGGCAGGTCTGAGAGTGGGTATCCTGACTCCCAACATGGCGCCTCACCTACAAGCTACCGATGTAGCTCAGCTTTCTCTCTCATGCTCCGCCCAGGCCCTTTGTTTATCTTTTTGTCAAGCCTGACTCGTTCCTTCCTCCTGCCGTTTTTTTGACTGCTTCTGGGCTGGGGTTTAACATGATTTAGAGCCAGAAGGAATCCACGTAGAAAGCATAACCCATCAGAAGCCTCAGGAGATGGAGATAGTCATGCAGGTGTGGGAAGTGATGGGGACATATGGGAACAGCAGCCTGAGACTGACAAGACAGGAAGCGGCTGTCATTCCAGGAGACAGGGCCAGAGAGAACGTGGCAGTGCCAGAAGCCAGAAGGGAGCTGGGACTTTGGTGCAGTTTTCTTGGTAGGAGTTGGAGCTCTAGGTGTGGTATTGCCCAGCAAAAGGAAAGAGACTGGTCCTCCTCCTCCTCCTCTTCATCTCTGTGTCTCTGGCAGTGAGAGATGCCTTGGTGATGATCGTTTGCAAGAATAGAGCCAAGTATCAGACTTGCCGGATGGAGGATGGGCTAGTAGGGCCTGGATCTGAGGCTGAACAGGTCACAGACCTGTTAACAGAGTGTCCCTCCAGCGTCACACCAGAATCGAACAGCACATCTGCCTTTGAAGGTTGGCCGGGGTTGTTAATCACTAATAATGCAAATGTCACCTCTGTCCTGAATGAGGGGGGAAGGGATGGCCTATTTTAGGAAGATGGCTTGCTTCCTGACCATTTTTTCAGAAGACAGAGCAGTGTCTGGTGCTTAACCGAGCACCAGATGTTTTGATAGGCCGTCACAGCAAGATCTGTGGAGGCGGTAAGACAGACTGATTGACGTGCACACGTGGATGGCGCTGGACTCCATCAGACCTAAGAAGCAGCTCAGATGCCGTAGTTTTCTTCGTGGTTCGGGTGTCTTTGTTCAAGTGGGGACTCTCATTTTCAGGCTTCTATAGAAATGAACGACAAAGGGGACGTATAGATAGCTTGCTTGTGCCCGTAAACAAGTGCCCCATAGGGGAGCTGCCTGTCCTCACTCACTCACTCGTGGTTATCATCCTGACGCCCTCTGGGGTGAGCACCTGTAATCCTCATCTCATAACCACAGAAACAACAAACGGTATTCAAGAGCCGGCTTGTCCACGGTCTTCCCCCAAAGGAGGAGTTTACTCTTCAAAGTCTGCAAGCCCCTCCTTCATCCCTCTTTATGTCTCTTTCACCTCCCTACTCTTGTTTTGAAGACATTCTGGAGCATTCTGTCAGGCATTGTGGAAAAGCTGCTCCTCATGGAGCCGGGGTCTGACTGAACTTATCCACCCAGGTGCTTTTTGGAAAGTCCTTTTTGTAAGCATTGACTGTTGGACAGGTCTGGTAGCAGGAGGCTCGCTATTCTATGGGACACCACAATTTCCCTTATTAAAACTGAGTTCTGGGGCTGGTGAGCTGACTCAGCAGGTAAGAGCATTTGCTGCTCTTCCGCAGGTCCTGAGTTCAAATCACATGGTGGCTCACAACCATCCGTAATGAGATCTGACGCCCTCCTCTGGTGTGTCTGAAGACAGCTACAGTGCACTTACATATAACAATAAATAAATCTTAAAAAAAAAAATCTGAGTTCTGTCTTCCTGACATGCTCATACTGACTCCATGGATCTTTCTGGAATGAAAGTAGCTCCATTTTCTGTGTCACAGCCCTTGAAATGTGGGGAAATAAACACAGTAGGCCCAGCAGATATTTTCACTCTCTGGTTTCCATTTGGGACAGGGTAGCTGATTTTTCCACAGCATAGATGGGGAGACCAAAGCCGAGAAAAGACTATATTGCCTTGGTGCCTAGACTCTGTTACCAGTATTTTTAGGGTGCAGGGAAGCTACATAGGAACACAGGTGGAGGCTTACAGGTGATAGAGACGGTGGGCGTCTGGGGATCCCAGGGGTCTATCCATCTGGAGTGTGGCATGTCTGAGAACCATGCTTTTTGGCTGCCTGGGACAAGCCTGAACTGCACTTTGGGGGTCTTAGTCACAGCTTCTTCTGTTGCCAAAGGATCCCTTTTACAGTTCTCACAGCCTGACCCCAGCGTCCCTGGGAATGCGACTGACAGCTGCGTGGAGTGAAGCCGCAGCAGCCCTGTCGGGTGCCAGCTGGACGTGCCTGGCCGCCACCCGGGGATGTCAGAGCAGAGCTGCAGGCCACCCTTCCGCCAGCAGGAAGCCCAGCCGCAAACACTTGGACAGGAAGCCTGTGTGCTGGCCAGCTGAGCCAGCTCTGGTTTCTCTTGTGTCTGAGGGTTTGGCCTCTGGGTAGAGGAAAGCGAGCCAGGTGCTGCGGGCTGCGCTGATGGGGCCATGGACTTCCCCCCCACCCCGCCCCCGTCCCCGCCCCCGCCTCCTAGAGCTTGGGATGTGGGTTCAAGGGTGTAAGCCGAAAAGCATCATCCAAGCTGAGGCAGAAGGGGTGTTTCCTGGAGGAAGGGCGAGGGAGCAGGGAACATGGTGTTTACCAGGACTGGGCCAGCTGGCTGAGGCTGTGCTGTGAACCCTTTGTGCTGGCTCCAGGGAAGATGGGCTTGATGGTTCAGTCCTGCAGTGCAAACCCAGGCTGGTTCCCACTTCCCAGCTGCGGCTGCCTCTGGGAACTCACACTGCAGTCTGTCTCAGAAGGTTGCGATGTCTACATATTTCTCGGCTGTCGGGGGAACTCCTCAAGGGTCCTAAGTTGTGCTGTGAGAGAATTACTGGAAACAGCATGCTCGGCCAGGGACAGAGATGATTTTGTAAGCAGGGCTGACTATGTAAATCTCTTGAAGGTGGTCAGTCTATACTTCCACATAACAGTTGTGAAGGCATCCAGGATCATAGAGCTCTTAAACCTTTTCACAAGTCCCCTCACAGCCTGATTGTCCAGTAAGAGATGTCTAGTATCAGGTACCCAGGTAAGCAGATTGGCTCAAGGCCACACAACTGAGCAGCGGCAGGTCCTGGGTGACCACAGTGACTTCTGCTGCTCTAGAAAGAGAATGAAGAGGTTTCTTTTCAAAATATGTGAGCATCTATCTGTGCATGCTCACCTGGGGGATGTGCTCTGGGCTGGCAACCGCTGCTCACATCCCAAGGGAGACTCTACTTGTGGCTTTAGTCACTTCTGGGCGCCTTCACAGCTTTCCTTTGCAGTTTGAACAATCCAGGTTTTATTCTACTTCCTGGCCTCTGTGGTTCTAACTTTAGATCAGGGCTTGGCAACTTTTTCAACAAAGGCTGAGTTTCATGCTAAGCTTTGTGGGACATATGTTATTGGTGGCCATGACTCAATTTTTTACTGTGGAAGTGTAAAATTAGATATAGATAATGCATATCTCTGTCTCAATAAAACTTTATCCACCAAACAGGCAATGGGCTAGAATTGGCCTTCCAGGCCATAATTTGTTGGTATTCAAGTCAAAACTGTTTTTGTTTTGTTTTGTTTTGTTTTCAGATAAGAGTCTAATGTAGCCCAGGCTAGCCTTGAATTTACTATGTAGTTAGGAGTCAGAATTAATCTAACGACTGAATAAAAAGATGAATTAGTTTTGTAGTAAGATCATTTTAGATATTACTCCCTGTACTTCATTCTGATCCCCATGTGGGGACAGTGGGATGTGACTCAGTGCCATCCCCCTAAAGGAATACATAGGCTGGTTTGAACTCCGGCATGCAGCTCGTCTTTCTCATCTTTATCCCGCTTTGAAATGTGGGTGACTCCAGTAGCATGGTAGCGAATATATGTAAAGTCTGGGGTTCAGTGTCGAGGGTGGGAGAAATGACAAGAATTGTTCCCCTTGAGGAAGCAATGCTGCTGGAGGCCACCCACCACGTCCTGACAATGAGATTGCGATGACTGTGTTCTCTTGTCCTCGGCATAGGGAGAGGACACTGTGCCTTAGCCTGGAAAACTGGGCTGACGGAAGCTTGCAGAGGGGCTCCCATTGGATATCCCAACTCACTCTGCCCAAGATGACCTCTTCATTGCCACCCCTTTTCCTTTCTCCATCTCTCTAGACTCCAAACCGGAAGCCCTCCTAACCCATCTCCTCTGCTCACGTCCTGCCCTGGTGGGCATTCATCAGCTTTCTTGAAGTTGCTGTCTAGCTTTTAATAGGTTTATTGAGACCCAATTACGAAGTCTGTAACTGACCGGTTTTGATTATAATTCAAAGGTTTTCATACGTTTACACAGTTGTATAATCATTGCCACAGTGATTTTGAGCATTTCCGTTGTCCCTAAAAACAGAATCCTGGAGGCATTTGAGCTTCCATACTTCTTCCTAGCACTGAGCTGCTGCTGGGCTAGATTGCTACACATCTGCCACTAGAGACCTGCCTGCTCTAACGTTTCATGCAAATTGATCGAACTATGCTATACATGCTCTCTGGGGTCCAACTTCATTCGCTGAAACTAATATTTTAAAGGCTCGCCCATTTTGCAGCCCTTATCAATACTTTCGCTCTCTTTTAAGGGCCAAATAGTATTCCATGGTATAGATTTATGATATTTTATTTATCCATCCACAAACTGTACATTTTTATTCATCTTTCAAAGAAGAAGAAAAAGAGCAAGGAGATGCACAAGGAGTCACAGTTCCCATGAGATTTTTTAAAGCTTTATTTACTTATTTCATGTATATAAGTACACGCTGTAGCTGTACAGATAGTTGTGAGCCTCCATCTAGTTGTTGGGAATTGACTTTTAGGACCTCTGCTCGCTCCAGTAGATCCTACTCGCTCAGTCCCTGCACTCTCTGGCCCAAAGATTTATATAAATAAGTACACTGTAACTGTCTTCAGACACACCAGAAGAGGGCATCAGATCTCATTACAGATGGTTGTGAGCCACCATGTGGTTGCTGGGATTTGGACTCAGGACCTTCGGAAGAGCAGTCAGCGTTCTTACTGGCTGAGCCATCTTACCAGCACCATCCCATGAGATTTAATAGAATAAAAATTGGACAGAAGTTTAACAACCATTAAACTCACAAACTTGTTTTGACTCACTGGGGGAAGATCATTTCCCAAGCTCCCTCAACACCAGGGCACTGGAATGAGGACCAGTGTCCTGGCTTCCAATCCTGTTATGTTTCCAACTACCTTACACGCCAGAGTGTGGAGAGCAGATGAAGTCCCTGGGGAGTGTGTGTTTTTGACATGAGTTTGCCCATGTTGGGGATGCCAGTGCCTCAGAGTCATGGGAATGACAAGGCTTTCCCTGGGTCAAGCTCAGGGGAATGGCAAGGCTTTTCTTCGGTCCAAGTTTATAAGTTGATCTTTGGTTAAAAACAGAAGTTTGGCCTTTGGAGAAAACTGGTACATTAAAAAAAAAGAAGAGAGAGAGAGAGAAAAGACTCAGGGTCACACGCCACAGGCTGCTCCCTAGAGACCCTTCACTTAGGTTAGATAACCCATCTCTTTGTTCTTGCTGCATGTAACAAACACTCGGAGTATCCTGGCTGCTGGTATGTCTTCATCTGCATGCGTGGTCTGTCTTTCTTAATATCCCGTCACTCCCGCCAAGTTTCTAGGATCCTGCCTCCAGGACAAAGGACCACAGCTTTCAGGATAGACATCTAGGTAGACATAGAAACAGCGAGCAATACATAAGCCTGTTCACCTTGGTTTTAATCTGTGTCTTGGAAGAAATAGAGCTTAAAATCCCGATGTAGGTTTCCAATTACTTTTAGAGAATGATTTTAAAGACCAGAAGTCACTTTCTGTCATAATAATAGATACCTGAGACCATCGGCTGTCATGCCAAAAAGACTTCGTGCATCTCTGATGGACAACTGTTGTTCGAGCATTCACAGTGGGAGCGCATAGCTGAACAAAGCCACTCACATCATGGCAAAAGGGAGAAAGGAGACATCCAGAGTTTCCCTGAGTCTGCATATCCAGTGTACTGCAGGTTTCCTCACCAGCCTCCACCTCTGAAAGACTTCGTTCTCTCAACAGACCTACCTGTCCTAGAGACAAACCTTGACCCCATGGATCTTCGGGGAACACTTATAAGCCAAGTTATAACAAGCTGCTATTGCATTGCTTGTCTGATGTTCTGGATCTCACTTACAGCCTCCCGTCTTAATCAGTAGGAAGACTGCGTTTACAAACTCAGGAATCAAGTGTCCTACATCTGGAAGATAACCTCAGAACACCTACTCTACAGCAGGGTTCGCAGAGGGGAGATGGCTGCCCAGGAAGCGCCTCTAGCAGGGGCAGGCAGCGTTTGCAGAGCCCCATCTGTCTGCGGTTTGCTAGCAGACCACAGAGGCCGCTTCTATGCAGGATGCCGCCACCCGAGGGTACTAGCTGCCTCTCCGTTGGGCCTTTGGCTCTGCCACTGCCATAAACGGTTACCAGAGGCTCCCCGTCTTTGTACGGTCTTGCTGGCTTCATGCTCTCAGGCAGACCTGTGTGACTAGCAGGCTGTGAAGTGTGGTGAGCGAAGGCCAGCCCTCCTTCAGCCTCCGTGCCAGCAGGTGGGCTGTGCTCTCACCTATTTTGGGATTTTTCTAAAACAGGAAAAAAAAAAAATCTTTGGATACTGAACTGTCGCAAAAAAACAACAGGTGTCCACGACAGCTCTAAATATAGCGTTCTCAAGCGAGCAAAACACAAAGCATTGTCCCATCAACAATGCCAGCGGTAGACAATGAGTCAGAGAGCTCAAGGTAAGAATGATGGGAGATAGACCCTTTAGAAAGGTTGTGTCCTAGTGGGGTGTCTCACAGGGAGGGCAGGGTACATTAAGTGGCACACTGGGGTCCTGCAAGGGATCCCTTGCGGGACCCCACAAGGGATGAGATGTTCCTAGTAATCAGGGATATGCTTTACAAGCAAATAGGCAGAGTGAAGTGGCAGGGAAGGCCTGATGCCTGGACGTCTTCAGGGAACATTGGTAGTGGCAACCAGGTTCCCACCTGTACAGAGCAAGCTGGTAGGCTTGTCTGTCTACCACAGCAGCTGCTAGCCCATGCGACATGTGGGCTCTCATCAAATGACACTCTCACACAGGGTTGAAGAGATGGAGCAGAGGTTAGAATAACTTGTTGCTCATCCGAGGATCCAAGATCAGTTGAGCTGTTATGCGTTCTCTTCTGGCTCTAACATGTTGAATCCCCAAACTTGTCCCTTTGGGGCTACAACGGCTGTCCATATTGGCGTGGTCCTGTGGAACCCAGTTTAAAAAAATACCCTTGTTCTCTTTCTACTTGTAAAAGTAACTCTAAGGTGCCCTGACCTTGACTGGGCTGAAGGAAAGCAAGGCCCTACAAGCCTCCTAACACAACCTCTGGAAAGGGCAGCTTTCCCCCAGGCACGAGGGTCTTACACAGATGGGCAAATGTGGGCTTCCCTCAAAGGCAGGCCTGCTCAAGGCAGGGGCTGCTGTTTCAAGAATGGCAGAGGCAGATGTGGGCTCTTCTTCCCCAATCAAAGCAGTCATCCTTTTCCTGGGAAAAAGCTTATTTCTCCCAGTGTAGGTGGAACTCAGGTCTGTTCAACCTTTGAAAGCTCCAGAAATATCCCAGTGTCTAGTGTGGAGAGATGCAGAGCCTGGGGCAGGGACTGGACATCAGATCCATCACTTGAGAGCAAGTTACTCAGCCTGACTAAGCTCTCCCTGTCTCCTCGTCAGTGTTGAAAATGGTCACTTGGGCACAGAATGACAGTGTGGGGGAAGACACCACCTTGCGGAGCTTGGGTGGTGTGCCCAGCACAGACCAGCCACTTCTGCTCACACTCCGTGTATATTATAGGCCACATCCTCCAAGCTGCAGGCTGTGGCTGGGGTTTTCCTATCTCTCACTAGCTGGATTTCTATCTGAATTATAGGCTTGTGGGGTTTCAGGGCCGTTAGGGATTCAGATACCATCGAGTCTGGTTGCAGATTAGGGAACTGGTCTGCAAGTGTGAAAGGGAGGGGCCAGCTAGGAAGAGGGCCGAGTAGGATCTGGCTTTTCCACCCACTGTCACCACAGCTTCTTAGACCTCGAGTCATTCAGGAAGATAGTTCAGTCCACCTAACCAGAAACAAGGAAGCCTGCAGGGTCCCCTCCCACCTGGGTTGCTGCAGGGCCCCACTCCCTGCAATCACATGGCCTGGAGGTGTCTCCTGCATGGTCTAATAGTATCTCCAGCACACCCTGACTCTTGCTTTGGCCTAAATCAGGAACTTTAGAACTTAGTTGCTCTGTTTTCTTCCCATTTTATATCTCATGACAACCTCAGGCCATCTGAGATTCCAGGGGGCCTGTCCACGACCCAGCACGTGGAAAGAGATAAGGAAATTTGTGTGTGTGTGCTCTTGCACATGCACACGTACTCAAGTGGTTTAATTTTTCATATATTCCCATTTTATTGCTTTTAAATTTTAAATAATTATTAAATTTACTAATTTAACACAAGCCTGTTCCTAACTTAAAGTATCCTATGATAAAAGACGTTGCTTTTCTTACATTAAAAAAAAGTCAAGTCACAAAGGAGATACTGAAAAATCAATTTCCATCTTAAAGTAAATACAAATGGGCCAAAGTTCCACTAGGCGTTGACCAGTCATTCCATCTCTGGACACCCATGCCTTTGTCGGTGAGCACAAAATGCACGGTAGCCATTTGCTCCAGGTACATGTGCTTTGGGGAGCTTACTTTCTAGTCAGCTTGATGACAAGAAGCAGGAATGTTCTGGAAGAGAAATACAGGTGGGCCAGGTAGAGTTCGTTTATAGTTCCCATTCACCTCACATGTAGAGAACAGTAATGGGAACGCGTAACAGAGGTCTCACTTCTCCCTGCAGCTCAGCCGTGGCCTCTCAAGTCATTGGGAAGTCACTCTCCTCTTGGCTGCTTCTCTCCAACCTGTGGAGAGCCACCCTGCTGAGCCCTGTCACACAGAGATGGCCCTGGGGTTACAGAGAAGACCTCTGCTCTGGTGTCCCAGATGAATCATAGGGATGGCACCTCAGAGTCATATATCTATGACTTCAAGTTCTAAATCCTTCTGCCCCTTCCCCCTGAGCACTAGGATTATAGATGTGTCCTCCACACTGACCTCAACTGCTTTTCAGCGGGAAAAATTCTGGCCCAATCACATGCTTTGTAGATTGACTTATTTATGGAGCAAAAGCCTTTCTTTGGCATACGCTTCTGAACCTCACCTATTCAAAGGAGGCCCCTCTTGGAGGGGTACTAAAACTTCAGCTTTAAAACTGTTCTCTCCCCTCTGCGGCTGTCTGTCTGTTTGTATTTACTGCAGGCACGAACTTACAGTCTGGCTTGTGAAGTCTGTTTATTTTGAGCAATGAGTCTGGGCTTCATCAAAATGGCAGTATTTTAGAGGTTCTGTCCTAAGGTGAGAGTCCGGGGTCTCAGGGTTTAAACCCCAGCTCTGACCTCAACCCTAGAGATGGTTCTTTAAAAGCTACTGCCTTGAGGGAGGATTTACTCTAACCAGCACCCCACATCTCCACATCTGTGGGGCACGGGCTCTAAAAACCCCAGAAGATGCAGGAACACACACAGGATGTGTGCCGAGCTCTCTCCTGTACAGATGCACCCATAATGGAGTGGAATTTCTAAGGTAGGCTCAGTAAGAGGTGAGCCACAGTGCCACAGAGCCTAACAGCTGTAACAACCGACTCTGCTGTGTAAGCCACAGCGCACATCCACTTACATGACTGTACTAGAAGTCATGTGAATGTGGCCTCTTTCTGTGTCCCCTATTGTATTGTACCCTGCTGCTTGGCTTCCTGTGACAATGTGACACATGCTGGAAGGAAGCACTTCCTGGCCTCTGTGGTATGTCTGGAGTGTCCAGATTCCTGTTCCTGGCTTTTGGGGTCCTTGTTAAGTAAGTAGGGGTCAGGTGAACTGAGGTGCTGTCATGCTACAAAGTGACCATGGACATGACCGCAGCAGCTATGGCGCACGCTGTGTCGATTCTCTCCCTACCTGAGATGCAATGGCACAGGGCTTCCTCACATCATTCAGAACTTAGGAGTTGTAGCCGGCCACGGCTGTGCACAACAGCACTTGGGAGCAGGAGGCATACGAGGATCAGGAGCTCAAGGTCATTCTCAACTACATAATGAATTTGAGGCCACCCTGGGTTTCATGAGACCCTATCTCAAAACAAAACAAAGATTCCACAAAAATTAAACCATTTTTCTTTGTTTTTGGGATCTTCCTACTTGATGTTTTCAGATCGTGGCTGACAGTAGATGATAGTAGTCCATGGGATTGGAGTACTGCAGACAACGGGAGACTCCTTCTATAAATGAGACTTTCTTTTTATGTAGTCAAGAAAAGCCATAGCTCCAGTTCTATCCTGAGAAAAGCTTGTGTGGCCATGCAGGGCATCACTGGAGTTCCTTGGCGTTGGCCAAGGGTCTGCTCCCAGCAGGGTGTCTAATGAGCACTTACTAGCAGACCAGCTTTGTGACAAAGCATTACGGGTGCCTCATGGAGGCAAACCCAACACACAGGAAGCTGTATCACATGGGTGAGGTTGGCCTCCTCCCCTGCGCCGCTCACTGTGGGCCTGCCATGCAGATCCCTGGCAGCCAGGCCTGACTAGAGCCCTGGGTATTATGGTTAGTTTTAATGGCAAGTTGGCACAAATTAGCCGGGCAGTGGTGGCACACACCTTTAATCCCAGCACTTGGGAGGCAGAGGCAGGCAGAGGCAGGCAGATTTCTGAGTTTGAGGCCAGCCTGGTGTACAAAGTGAGTTCCAGGACAGCCAGGACTATACAGAGAAACCTAGTCTTGAAAAACAAAAAACAAACAAACAAACAAACAAACAAAATTGGCACTAATTAGAACCACCCGAGTCGGGAGCCTCAGTGGAAAACCCAAGCATCCTGATTGCCTCGGTGTGGGAAGGCCCACCTTCTGGATAAAGAAGGTATCTTAGGTCTGTAGCCAGCAAGTCCAAGCCTTTATCGTAGATTAGAGACCAGTGGCAGTCCAGGAAACTTCCTGGCTCCTGGCCGGACTAGGACTACTGAGACACCCCACCTCATAGACTGAGTACCTGAAGGGTGTTCCCCTTCCACCCCATGAGAGTCAGCCGGTTCAGGACTACTCACCACCTCTCAGGCATCTGACTATCTCATCCTAAGGACCCATTAACTACTAGGTTCTCAGCTTCTCCGATGTGATGCTGCTGCTGTTCCTGTTTTAAAACTGCCTTAGCAAATTCATGCACACATGTATACATACGTACATATATACACATACACATTGCTGTAAATGAGCTGTGTAATCCACAGTGCACATCCAGGTACATGGCTGTAACAAGTCATGTGAATGTGGCTCTTTCTGTGACCAGTATTGTATTGTACCCTGCTGCTTGTCTTCCTGTGATGACAATGATGATGATGGTGGCAGTGATGAGTGTGTGTGTGTGTGTGTGTGTGTGTGTGTGTGTGTGAGTGTGTGTGTTTTCACTTGGACTGGAGTTTCTGCCTTATGTGCTCCAGTCCCCATCTATAGCTAAGTCTGTGTCCCAAACCTTACTTTTCTAGGTTGGAGCCTGTCGACTGCTCTTTGCTGTCCCAGCCTGGATAGCCACTGGCTCCCACCTGACTCGAATGTCCCATTGCATCTGACAAGGGAAGTGCAGCCTCAACAGTTCCATTCTGCCTACACTGGGCCACCTTGGCATTTCCTGTCACCAAGAGATGCCTCCTACATCCAACCAACCAACTGAATATCCAAAACCCAAGAATCACCTTAGGTTATATGCCCCCCCCCCCCTCCGATTAAAGGTGTGCATGCACTCTCTGCTCTGTAGAATTCTCTCTTTCTTGCATGTGACCATTTGCTTGCCCACCATGGCAGCCTCAGCCTCAGCACGGGAGCCATCAAATAGCTTGTGATGTATGTGGGGCCCATGGATATGCTCATGAGTGAGCTAGCTAGCGAGTTCCTTCCCTGATGACCCTCCCCTCCCAGCATCTCCATCTTCCCTCTCTGATTTCTTAACTGGCAATTTCTGAACACCCTGTGACTCTGTATACTTCCTGGGCCCTTCCTACCCCTCCGGAGCACCCCCACTTGTCTTCACGGATGGCTCCTCTGTTCCCCGTTCTATACCTGTTCTATAGAGAACATCCTTCTTTGTTTGCTGTTTTTTAAGATAGGGTTTCTATTATGGACCTCACTCTGTAGACCAAGCTGGCCTTGAACTCAGAGATCCACCTGCTCATGCCTTCTGAGTTCTTAGATTAAAGGCGTGAGTGCCTTTATCTACTTTATCTACTACTGCCTGGCCCTATAGAGACCATTCTTAGAGAGCCCATATCCCATGGTGTTGTTCTTGCCTGTTCCCATATTGAGTGTTGTCGTTGTTTACATCGATTGTTCTGGCTGAGCAGTGTACCAGGAAATGGGATCTGGGTTCTTCAGTCACTGCATTCCAGCAAGGAGCTTCCTAAGAATTCGCTGTCTGATGAAGATGTAGAAAGTCCTGATTCTGTGTCTGTCTAAATCCTTTTACTCTCCTGTGTTGCGCCCCATTCTGGTCCGTCTTGATTCTGGCACTGGTCACTCAGAGGTGTCCTGCTGCCCATGGCCTCAAGAGCAGCTCTACACAGTTGGCTGTCTCCGAGTGCTGGAATTGCCTGTCCTGTTCTTTGCCACACCAGCTCAGCTTAGGGCGGAGTGCCCTGATCTATGCCGTAAGATCTGGCTTACCGCCCTTTGACCTCCTAGGGTGTGTGCAATGTTCCTGCCTTTCTGCTGTGCCCTATGTGTTTCTCCTGTGGGGCTCTGTGTTTTGAAAGGTTCACTGACTTGTGAACTCCCCTAGGGCAGGAGTGACATCAATTCACCCCAACCCTCCCCATACCCAGAACACCCAGAACAAGAGCACGTGTGTACCAAATAGGTTCCTGGGAAAGGGCAGCTGTTTCTGTTGAGTGGATTTCAAGGCTGAGGGGAGGGGAAGAGGGAAAGTACTATGGGAAATAGGCCAGCCCAAGGGAAGCCATGATGTTGGGGGGGGGGGAGGAAGATGGAGGAGGGAGGAGGAGGAAAGAGGAGGGAGGAAGAGGGAGGAGGAGGGAGGGTGAGGGAGGAGGAGGGAGGGTGAGGGTGGAGGAGGGAGGAGGAGGGAGGAGGAGGAGGGTGGAGGAGGGTGAAGGAGAAAGGATGAAGGAGGAGGCGGAAGGAAGAGGGAGGAGGGGGGCCGATGGAGGACAGTAGAGGACATATTCCTCACCAGAAGTGGGGTGAAGAAGGAAAGCGTGTCAAGGACCATGCAGGAATAGTTCGCACAAAACCACTGAGAGCAGACGAGGAGAGCAAAGCCTGAGCCACACTGGTTTGCTGGGCAACGTAAAGCCTCCCAGACAGCAAAGAGCCCAGGGCTCAGCCAGACACAGGTCCTTCTGAGCACAAGGGCAGGGCTGATGGACGAGGGTGTCTTACTTCTCCATCTCAGCTATCTATGTACATGTCTTCTGTGCCTTTTATTAGGGTGAGATGCTGCTGCCTCCACCACCACCACCTTCACCTCTCACATCTAAGGCTACAGAGTTTCTTGGCATTCACCTTTGTTTAAGGACCTGCTGTGGTTTATTCAGGTTCAGAGAGGTCAAAGGCTAACCCCAGGTCATTCGATGCTCATTTAGTCTTCTCCTGGGGTAGGACTATAAAACCTGCTCTGGGGGCCGGAGGAGAGAAGGAACATTTGCTGCACTAGTGTGGGTGCTTGAGTTCAGATCCCAGCAGCCATGGAAAAGGCCCAGCATGGTCATGAGTGCCTTCAGTCCCGGAGCTGGGGATGGGGATGGGGATGGGGGTGGGGGTAGGGGTGGGGAACAAGAGGATTGCTGGGGCTTGCTGGCTGTCAGCCAAACTCCAGACTCAGTAAGAGTCCCTATTTCAAAAGAATAAGGAGAATGACGGAGCAGGACACTCAGTAGTCTCTGGTCTCCAAGTATACACGCAGGCATGTATTCCTGCATTTGAATATACACATATACACCATGTGCCCCACCCCCAAGAGACAGACAGACAGACAAGGAGATGGAAGGAGAGAGACAGAGAGGGAGAAGTGGCTTCTCCTAGAACATATTTCTGGACATAGCCGAAATCTGTGCCTGTGTGTCTGTCCTGGTTCTCTGTGTGTGCGCACCTATGCTATCAATACCCTTCATGTTGGGGTGATCATAGGCAGTTAGGTGTACACCACAGGCACTTAGTAGGTGCACACATGCAGAACCTTGCTGGAACTCGCTGAGGTCAAGCCTGTCACACGTGGCCTGTGTGTGTATATGCTGTCACGCACAGGGGCACTCCGCCCCCTTCTCAGATGTCTTGGCTGTGGCTTTGACAACTGAAACCCAGCTGCGCTCTGGCTAGGGAAACATCCGCCCTGGAAACCTAAGGCTGACAGTCCCTAAAGAGGGGTTCCACATGCTGCCAGCGAGCACGCCTGGCCCTCTGCCTAATTCCCTGCAAACGCTCCTTAAATCTGTTTCTAATTTGGACGCTGCCTCCTCCCGTCCTCACCAAGCCTTCCCACTTTCCCAACCTGCTCCAAGCCAGTCAAATTATGCTGAATAATGGCTGCAGAGGGGAGGGCCATGCGAGAGGGTCACCAAGGACTGTTGGAGGACGTAAGAGTGTCCCTTATTTATTTATTTTTATTTATACAGAGAATGGTTCAGGACTCAAGAGTAATAAATAATTTGGGCTAACGTTACAGGTCACACCACTTTGGGGAAGAGCTCAGTATCTGTAGTGCCCCACTGTCCTCCATGTTTAAGAAAGTCCATGTGCATGCATGTACGGATATACAGCAAGGGAGTTCCTTTCAAAGGAGAGGTGCCTCATCAGCAAGAATCTCCAGTTGTCTGAGCAGTATCCAGATGTTATGGGTTCTAAAACAAAATATGTCGTCCATATACATTTACAGTCCTGTGACAGGCTCAGTGGCTGGCAACCCCAGCTCATAGGAAACTATATACAAAGCTGGAGGAGAAAGAAAGAGACTAGGGTTGTTATGTACGTATGTACGGTACACACGACGCACACTGACAGGCTTGTCCAAGTAGAGAAAGGAGGAGTGGGAACTTGTTTGTGTTGGGGACTGGGAAGCGGCTGGAGATATAGTTGCTTGGAGGGTTAGTGTGCACGTGGAAAGAGTGCCAGGGGACTTGCCCTTCTGACCCACCCGCCTTGGTACCTTGCAGACCAGTGAGCTGGGAAGAGGCCAGGGAGGACGTGAACCAACTGTGCTTTGTGGCCAGGTAGCTGAGGAAGCCTAGAGGAGGACCAAGTCTCATGGCTGGCCTTTGCAGTATTCTACAAAGGAGCACCATGTACCTCCCCTGCCCCAACCCTGAGCGTTAGCAGCTGGTGTGCTAGGGAGATGGTTCTCGAGCGATCGAGTGTGTGTGTGTGTGTGTGTGTGTGTGTGTGTGTGTGTGAGATGCTGCCGGGCCTGGCCTGTTGCCTGCCCCTCAGCTGGCTTGGCAATTGTGGGAAGGTGGGGTTTACAGCCTTGGGCCACCAGGGAAGCTGTGAGACTGTCAAGACCCAGAGCCACACGCTTCTCCATCTGGCTGCCAAGGAAGCCTGGAAGAAACCGCGTTGAGCTCAATGACACCCTGAGGACTTTGCTCTCCTTTCCCTACCACATGGCAGACAAGGCCACCAGGAAGCCTTGGGAAGAAAGGGGCGGATGTGGCCACCCTTCTGTGTGCCCAGGCCCTGTCTCCTATTTCACCCAGCAGACACCTCCCCCTCCTGTCTTTCCCATTTTTAAACTGTTGCCACTTAGTTAGTTATGTGCAATGCTAAAGGCTCTGCCCAACTGTGTTTAGCGCCAGGAACACATCCAGAGGCTCTATCAGCAGAGAAGGCTAACTGGCTGAGACTGGTCCTCCCCCACCCCTTGGAATTAGCTGTTACTTCAGAGTTCCATCACAGTGTCTCCTCGGCCTTGGTTCCGACTCATGTCTTTGAGGAGAGGAGAGGGCTATGGTCCCTAGAAACTTCCCGGGAACTTTCCAAACTTTGTCCTCTTCTTCCTGGATGGGACAAGGATGAGCTGACCTTGGGGGACACAAATTAAAATGGTAAAGCAGCTGCCCCTGGCACTCTGGCTTTCTGAGTCCTCTATAGAGAATGACTAACAGCAGTGTGTCTTTTAACTAGCTGTGAGCAGCAAATGAACCACTCTCCTGTGTTCACAACACATGCTGTTGGTGTTTGTTATAGCAGTGAACTAACCGCTATAACTAAATAGTAAACTAATTAAGTGATTAACTAGGAATCTTCCCTTACACATACGAGGAGAACCAATTGCCAATGTTGTCTGTTCAGCAAATGGCAGAGTCCCTTATGCTCTGGCTGTGGGCGTCCCCTCTCACAAGGGCTCCTTACCCGGAGGTCAACAACAATGGTCTATCGAACAATGTTAAGATTCCCCACCTCAATCCCCCTACTACTAACTTCCGATAGGTTTGGGAAATATCAGCTCAAGGTCCACAGGTTTCTTGGCTCAGCCTCCTCAGGATGTGAATGTTCTGTGATGTCTCAGTGACTTCCAGCCCTGGGGGTTTTCCCTAATGACAGGAGACAGAAGCCTCTCCTCTCAGAGCACTGGGGAGGGAGGTTAAGCTTTCAGCTTTCTGCGTGATGTGATGTAATGAATGTTCCTTTGTGGCGCTCCAAGAGTGTTCATCAAAACCCAAGCCCTCGGGACATTAATTAAGAGGAAGTCCTAAGTCAATGCAACAGGTGTCAGTGTACCAGAGAACATTGTGTGTTTTCTGTATGTATGGAGCAGGACAGGGGATGCAGAGGAAGACAAGTGAAGATCTGCAGTGGGAATGTCAGGTAGAGATAGAGTATTACAACCAAGTGTGTCCAAGCCGAGAGGTGTCAATGATGGCCAGCAAGTGCTGGAATCTGGAGAAAGACCCTCACAGAGCCATTAACTCAGTACTTGGCCCCGCCTGGCACCATAATATGGTCTTCTAGCCATCAGAACTGCTTCTCTCCCTTCGGGGTATTGTCTAGAGAAGTGCACAGCTGCAGAGAGGGGCTGCTGGACTTGGCCCCCTATTTTGTGTTTCAGGCTCATCACTTCATGTCTCCAAAAGGCTTTCTTTTCTGTAAGAGGGAGTGCTAACACTTCATAGAGGGGGTAGAAGGGTTAGATGAGTTCCTGTATCTAAAATGCCCAGGCTAGTAGCTTGAAAATAGCCAGTACCTGTTCACTTTGTCACCATCCAGATGCTAAATCTAGAGGTGGATATACCTGCATGGAATTTGAAGTGCTACAGTTTACCACTACTGCTGTTATGGGTGATAGGCGCTCACCCATGCGAGAGACGAAAGCCAGGGCCTTGCTCGTGTAGGTGAGCCCTCTACCACTGTTTTGTACCCCAAGCTCTGTCTTTGAGACAGGCTTCCGTGTAGTTTAGACTGTCCATGAACTCTCAGTCTTCCAGCCTCTACCAGTACACCTGACTAACAGATTCTTTCTCGTAAAGTAAAACCATGACTCCAAAAAAGGATAAAGTAAACCTGTGTTATTATAATGATTGAACCAGGGGATCTTGTACCTAATTCAAAGTTGAATCTGAAGAACAGACACATGTCTGGATCAGGAACTTTGGTTTTCCGATGGGAATCTATGAACACTTTGAATGTGCTCAATCTCACCTGATTTCATAGGGCCACAACACACTGGCTTTTGCTCAGGGTAAGGGGGTTGATGGAGCTCATTTGCAGGCCCATATTTGAGAGTTCCTATATGGTCTTCCATTCCCTAAATCCTGCAGAGCTCTAAAATTAGCTCAAAAGCTTTGTCTGAGTTAGGGTTTTACTGCTATGAACAGACACCATGACCAAGGCAACTCTTACAAGGACAACATTTAATTGGGGCTGGCTTACAGGTTCAGAGTTTCCGTCCACTATCATCAAAGCAGGAACAAGGCAGCATCCAGGCAGACATGGTGCAGGAAGAGCTGTGGGTGCTACATCTTCATCTGAAGGCTGTTAGCAGAATACTGACTTCCAGGTAGCTAGGATGAGGGTCTTAAAGCCCACGCCCACAGTGACACACCTACTCCAACAAGGCCTCACTCTCTGGGCCAAGCATATACAAACCATCACTGGCTTGAATCAAGCAACCAGGGGGGGACAGACTTCCGGAAACACGACAGGTTTTTCTTGCTGACATTCAATAATGCTGTTGCTTATTCCAGATCTCCTCAGAGTTGCTCACATACTGCTGTGTGTGGCGTTGGGAGAAGAAGAATGGATGCACAAGAAAAGCGAGTCACTTTCCAAGGTATGATCCTATTTTCATAAAAACAAACAAGCTGTGTTTGTATAAATATGCACACACGAGTGGGTGTGCATATATAACTCTGATTAAATATAGACAAATGTCAGAAGGCATACACAAAGACTGTAAACAATGGCTGCCCCTAGAGCGCAGGATTAGTGATGGTGGTGGTGGAGAGAGCCTTTTGTGACTTATTTTCTAAACTTTGGACTTGTTTAAATAAAAAACACGCCTTCCCATGTGTTGAGATGAGGAATATCTTTTCGTGGAAAACGTTCATCATGTTTAGCAACACGTGTAGCACATTCAGTATGATTAGTTACTTACACTCTAAGAGTCCAGAGGCCTGTTCTTAGGAAGAAAATTGCCAGCAAGAAGCATCCCATTGAAGCCCAAATGCTTGCTGTCTCGTTTGGCCTTATTCTGAGTTGTTAGGCATTGGGTGATTCTGTCTATTTTGTTCCCTACACCCCACAAACATTCCCACACTCTTGCTTACCCAGGGTTTAGCTGGTAGAAACTCCTCAACTAACAGGGGCCTAGGAAGGAAGGGCTGCCTAGCCTAAGGTTGCCCCCTGCCCAGCCTGGGGCTAAGAGACATTCTTTAATTTGAGGAGTCTTGTTAGCACCTGTGGAGGTTTGAATAAGAATGACTTGCTTGGTTACCAGGGAGTGGCACTAATAGGTTTGGCTTTGTTGAAGTAGGTGTGGCCTTGTTGGAGGAAATATGTCACTGAGGGTGGGCTTTGGAGTGTCAAGTGCTCAAACCAGGCTCTGTATCCCACTGTCTTCCAATCTGGATCTAGAACTCTCAACCACCTCTCTAGCACCATGTCTGCCTAGACGATAACATGCTTCCCACCATGATGATAATGGACTGAACCTCTAAATGTAAGCCTGTCCAGTTAAATGTTTCCCTTTATAAGAGTTGCTGTGGTCATGGAATCTCTTCATAGCAAGAACAATGACTAAGATAGCATTCCAACCATGGAGGTGGTGTGAGACACATAGGGCAAGGAGACACTTTGTTTTTTGGTTGTTTGTTTTGTTTTGTTTTTGAGATGGTGTAGCCCTGTCTGTCCTGGAACTCACTCTGTAGACCAAGTTGGCCTCAAACTTAGAGACTCACCTGCCTCTGTCTTCTGAGTGCTGGGATTAAAGGTGTGTGTCGCCTTCGGCGACACACCTAGAGGAATCCACCCAACTAGAGGAATCTAGTTTTTTGATCATGCAAAACTGAGGGTCAGTTTTAGCTTCTGACTCATTCACCAGGGATCAGCTGAGTACATTAGAGAGGACTTAGGGTGTGGGTGAGGTGACCCTTACTGAGTGAACATAGTCACTAACTGTGTTTCTGTAGGCTGTGCCTGTTTGGCTCTCTGCCCCATGACTATAACAGCACTGTCAGTATCATTAATGGGTACTGTGAGGTTCACTGGGCAATGCCTAGGAAAGTTCCTTAAGATCTATGCTGATCTATAGAGATTTTACTTTGACTGATTAAGTGAATAACTCCATGTAGTCACTATACTATTATACTACAATAATAGCAAACATATGACTCCCATCCATACAAGCCCTGGGTTCCTGATGTATAGGGAAACAACTGACATTTATATACACACATACAAATTTATATATTTTTATATGTACATGAAACATTTATAGTTTCATGAAGGTTTTTTAAATCTTTTTTTTTTAAAGCAATTCTTTTGGATTTTCTATATGAACAATTGTTATCAGTGAAGAAAGACAATTTTGATGCTTTTTCTTCCCTCAATAAGTATATCTCTTATTTCCTTTGCATTATCTAAGATTTCCAGAGAGATATTGAAACGGTGATGAAGGGGTTGCCTTTGCCTTTTTTTCAGATATGAACAGGAAGTCTTTAGTTCAACCATTAACTGATGCGTGAGCTGTATGTTTCTGTAGATACTTTTATCAAGGTGAGGATGTTCACTTCGTTGAGGGATTTCCTTCTATCAGTAGCTATATTTTATCAAATGATTTTTTTAAAGATTTATTTATTTATTTTATGTGTATGTGCACTGTAGCTGTACAGATGGCTGTGAGCCATCATGTGGCTGCTGGGAATTGAACTCAGGACGTCCCTGCTCGCTCTGGAGTAATATGTTGTAGCTGTCTTCAGACCCACTAGAAGAGGCTGTCAGATCTCATTACGGGTGGTTGTGAGTCACCATGTGGTTTCTGGAATCCGAACTTGGGACCTTTGGAAGAGCAGTCAGTGCTCTTACCTGCTGAGCCATCAAATGATTTTTTAAAAACATGTTTTTGCATTTAGTCATTTAATATGTGGAGGTCAAAGGACACTTGTGAGAGTCAGTTCCTCCCTTCTGTCATGTGAGTTCTAGGGATTAAACTCAGGTCATCAGGCTTGGTGGCAAGTGTTTCTGCCCACTGGGCTATCACAGTGCCCCCGGCTCCTAATTTTTCTTTGTCTATTGGTTTGGTAATGTGAGTTTCTTCTTCAGACTGTTGACTTAATTGGTTATACTATTTCATTTTTCAAAGTCAAGTCAGTGCTGCATACCTGGGACAGGTGTCCCAGGTTTGGTTGTGATAGATAATTTTCTCTATGTTGTTTATGTTTGACTTGCTAATATGTTATTGAGCATTGTTTCATATATATGCAAGGGAAATATTAATAGTTTTCATTTCTTGTAATAGTTTTGTCTAGTGTGTCTCAACTACATATTAGTTTGATGTTAGGATGAGGCTGATCTTATAGGATGAGTCAGAGAGCATTGATATTGTTTTTTCTAACATCTTCTGAGATTGTAGAGAATGGATCCATTTTTTTCCTTAAGTATGTGGTAGGACTCACACATGTGAGCCAGTGTTTTTTTGTTTTGTTTTGTTTTAAGATATTGGTCCCATTTCTTAACGTACATCAAATGCTATAAACATCCAACACTTTTTTCAGTCCATCACAAGGTTCTTGATAACTCGTATTTTCATTTTAATTAATTCAAAATATTTAGGAATTTCTTGTAAACATCTTTGACTCATGTGTCCTTAGAAATGTACTTTTTAACCCCCAATTATCTGTGTATTTTCTAGATTAGTTTGTTATTGATTCTTGTTAGATTCTGCTGCAGCCAGAGGGCAGGTTTTGTGTTTGCTGTATATTCCTTTACATTAGTTCAGGTTTGACTTACTGAATGTAATCTGTCATGGTGATGGACATGTCCTTGAGAAACGTTCTTTATGCTGTATTTAGCCGGAGACTGTCCAGAAGTCCTTTATCTCAAGGTGACTGCGAGTGTCCTTGAACTCAGTGCTGTGCTTACTTACTCTGCCCATTCCTGCTCCTGCTGGAAGCCATGGAGTCACTTATTTCCTGTTCCTGTTTCTGCCGGAAGTCATGGACTCACTTATTTCACACTTTACCGCATCTTCCCACCTCACATCCTATGATGTTCTATGGGGTGCACACATGTTAAGGACCATTGTGTTGTTTGCAAAACTGACCTACATCATTATGTAAGTGCCATCTCCTTAGCCCCCATCGCTTTCCTTGCTCTGAATCCTGTCCAAAACTAATCTTGTTATTCTCACCTTCTTACATTGGCCTGGTATACCTTTTCTCATCCATTTACTTCACATTTATATATGACCTTACATATTTAAAGTGAACTGTTTGTAGACACATATAGCTGGATATTATTTTCTGATTCACTCTGACAATCTTTTCTTTCTTCTTTCATTCATTTGTAAACGTTTTATACTATATCTCTCAAACTGTCTTGATCCCATGATCCTTTTGTCTTTCATCTTCCCTCTCCCAGTTCCTTTCTTTCTTTCTTTCTTTCTTTCTTTCTTTCTTTCTTTCTTTCTTTCTTTCTCTCTTTCCTTCTTTCTTTCTTTCTTTCTTCCTTTTATTTGGTTTTGTCTGTTTTTTTGTTTTTATTTTTGTTTGAAACAGGGTTTCTCTATGTAGCTGTGGTTGTCCTGGAACTCAATCTGTAGAACAGGCTCCCCTTGAATTCAGAAATAAGACTGCCTCTGCCTCCTGAGGACTGTGATTAAAGATGATTATTACTACTGCCTGGCTTTTCTCTTCATATTTAGTGTGTGTGTGTGTGTGTGTGTGTGTGCTATATGTACATGCTGATATAAATGTGCATATCATCCACATGTTGCATATGTATATACACACATATATACATATTATACATACACATACACATATGTGTATAATATATGTATGCAGAGGTCAATATCGGGTGTCTTCCTCAACTATTCTACACCTTATTTAAGTCAAGTCCCTCCTTTCACCTGGACTGTATCTATTTGGCTGGCTGGGACAATGAAGGACATCTTGGGTTATAGATGTGTACCACTGTGCCTAATTTTAAATCTTCTTTTCTAGTGTGTATTAAATGCTATAAATGGGTGCTGAAGATTCGAACTCAGGTCCTTATGCTGTATAGCATGCACTAAACCCACTTAGCCATATGCCAGCCCCCAGAAGGCGGGAGCCTCAGCCTGTCAAATGCTGGATTTTAGGTCTGTGCCACCGTGACTGGTGATCACTGTCTTTGAATTTAGAGCACCAGTTTAAAAATGGTTATTCACACAGCTGGCTTAGTACCTATGATAGTTGTTAGTGTGTCTTATTAGCGTCTTGTGTTGTTTCTATTTCTGGCTGACTGTTGTGTCACTGTCTTTGTGGTTTTAACTGAACCTTTCATACAATTTCACTTACTTTACTTTTTAAAAATTTGTTTAGTCTCTCTCTGTCTCTCTCTCTCTCTCTCTCTCTCTCTCTCTCTCTCTCTGTGTGTGTGTGTGTGTGTGTGTGTGTGTGAGAGAGAGAGAGAGAGAGAGGGGAGGGGGGAGAGAGGTGAATTCCATGGTATACATGTGGAATTCAAGAGCCACTTCTGTGGAGTCTCCTCTTTCCTTCCATATTTGTGTGGATTCTGGGATCAAACTCAGGTCACCAGGCTTGCGCACGCAGCGGCAGGACCTTTGCCCACTGAGCCACCTCACTGGGTCTACTTTTTTTTCTTTTCTAACTGTGCAGGGCTTATGCCCTTTGAATGTTTATTCATCTATGTCACCCAGGATTGAGCACTATGCATTACGACTCCTCCATTGTCACTTCTAGGGGACTGCCCTGCTTTCCAGGTCCTGCAGGGACCTAAAATAACCCAGTAATTAACTCCCTGATCCTTCCCTCTGCCAGTGTTGTTCTTCCTTTAATTAAGGCACGAGTCAACAGGTTGTTTTTGTATTCTTGTCACCTCAATTAAGTACAGGAAAAAAAAATCAAAGTTTTTAATTTTTTTTTTCTTTTTTTTTTTTGCACACTTAACAGACATTTATTAAGTTTCTTCTACACAAGATAAAATCAAATTGTTTAGCAGAAATATGTTCAATTGAGAGGACGAACAGATCCAAGGAAGATGAAAGTTAAATACTTAAATTAATCAGAAGGCACTACGACACCACCTAAACCCACCGCCTCAGAGGTAGTAGGCTAAGGAGGATTACCTAGTGTGAATGTTAGCAGTTACACAGCAAGAAGCAAGTCTGTCTTACACAAGATTTTCTTACAATGATCACTGAGTCCACTGGCCAGGAAAGGGTCAAGATAGCTAAAGGTAAAGCCAACTGGAAAGGAATAGGTGTAGAGAATCCAAGCTATACAGTTAAACAAATGGCAATGGATCAGGCTTCTTCCTTCTAAAAATTACTGCATTGAGCCACCTGTCCTTGCCTTACAGGGTGCTCAACAGCTGAACTATGTTTAAGGATGCTCAGGGTTCTTGCTGCAGACCTCTGAAAATGTATCACACATGGGCTAGCTTTGTTGCTAGTTATTCTGAATGAAGAAAACCCCAAAGTATTCACATACAATGGAGTATAAGCTTTGTCAATAATGTCCTAAGGACCTTGTGGAACACTCTCTTAATAGTCCACACATTTTTCAACAGCTGAGCTCAACCTAAAGCGGCAAGGCTCACAAAGTAAACAAGAAAGCCAGGCTGCAACAATGCAGGTAGGGCATACTAGCAGTTAATAGCAATCTGGCTTTCTCCAATTTAGGATAAATTCTAATATAGCTAATGTGAGATGTAAAAAGCTATACTGAAGCAAGCTGGGTTTTCTGCTCAACTCACCAATACCAAAAAAAAAAAAAGGGATGGGGTTGGTTTTATTTTCAAAATGCTTCAGCAATTATTAATTATAAAGGAACATGGCTGAACAGGTAGGAGACAGATTCTCCATTGTGGGTTCTCCTGATGGCTTCTGCAAGGATCATGGAGATGTCAATCACCTGTATTTTGGAGCAGTGTTTCATCTTGTCTTCCTGAGGTATGGTATTGGTAACTACTACTGCTTCAAAGCAAGCATTGTTGATGCGAGAAATGGCAGGGCCAGAAAAGATTCCATGTGTCAAGATAGCATAAACTCTGGTAGCTCCAGCTGAGAGAAGTTTGTCAGCAGCATGACAGATTGTACCACAAGTGTCAGCCATGTCATCCACAAGTATAGCCACACGATCCTTCACATCTCCTACTAGTACCATGCGGTCCACTTCATTGGCCTTCTTCCGTTCCTTGTGAATCAAAGCAAAATCCACATTCAATCGGTCTGCAATGGAGGTCACTCTCTTAGCTCCACCAGCGTCAGGTGAGACAATAGTACAGTTTCTCCACTCAGATATATTCTCCCGTATCCACTTTAGGACAGCTGGCTCTGCATATAAATTGTCCACTGGGATATCAAAGAAACCCTGAATTTGAGATGCGTGTAGATCCATGGTGATAATATGATCCGCACCTGCTACAGATAGCATATTTGCAACAAGCTTAGCTGAGATGGGAGCCCGGCTCTTTTTATCAATACTCATTCCTTCTCTAGTATTTTTACTTTTGTAGATCTAAGTTTCTGATCTACATCATTTCCTTCTCTGTGAGGTTTTTTTTCTTTTTGGAGACAGGGTCTCAATCTGTAGCTCTGGCTGATCTAGAACTCACTTATACCCCAGCCTGGCCTTAAAATCACCAGACTCTGCCCATCTCTGCCTCCCAAATGGGGGTTAAAAATGGAGCCACCAGCCAGGCAGTGCTGGCCCACGCCTTTAATCTCAGCCCTTGGGAGGCAGAAGCAGGTGGATCTCCATGAGTCTGAGGCCAACCTGGTCTACAGAGAAAGTTCCAGCCAGAGCTGCACAGAGAGAACCTGTCTTGAAAAACCCAAAACCAAAAAACAAAACAGACAAACAAACAAAAGAGCCGCCACACCAGCCTTTATGAAGTTTTTACTCATTCCCACCTGCCTGTGTGGCTTCTAAGGAGTCAAAGAAGTTGTAGGAGAACCTTCATTCTCCTTTAAGGAACACAACAAAAGTGTAGGAGTGGAAACACTAACCAAAAAGAATGACTCAATAAACTTTTTTCATAAACTTTTTTGGAGCAGACACGGCTAGCATTTTGTCTAGACTCCTTTGTAGTATTTCTCCTGTTCCTCTCTCTGCTTATCCAGAGTCCCCTCTCATGGGCCTGAGAAGATCTGTTGTGCTTTTAGGCTGCTCAGTTTTACACTTTTTAGGGTGGAATTGTGGCTTCCAAGCTTCCCATCTGCTGCATTCAAAGCTGGACATCCTGGTCAGCCTTGCTTTATTGATTTTTAATAAGAAGAATATCCAGTCGGGTGGTGGTGGCACATGCCTCTAATCCCAGCACTTGGGAGGCAGAGGCAGGAGGATTTCTGAGTTTGAGGCTGAAGAGCTAGAAGATTTTAGAAAATAGGGGCTTTTAATAAAAGTGTGCTAGTAGAATATACATTGCATAAACTTTGCCTAAAAGTATATGAAAAGTTCTCTGTAACGAGCCAGGAATGTAGGGTAGCCAGTTCCAGGAACCGGTGGGTCACCAAGGCCCCCTCCAGCTAGGGCCCAGAATAAAAAGACAGGATATAAGTCATCGGGGTAATTCTAGGAGTGGTCAGCTATAACATGAATAGTATAGACCAAACCACAATCTTGTGACCAAACCACATTCTTGTGCATAATGAGTGTGTAGGATGTTTCCCTTATGATCTTGACTCAACTAGGGGCTGGGTCTCTTGTTACGTCTCCTTGGTAACCCCCTAATCCCCCTAGTTTGTGGTTTTTCCCCTTAAATACCCCTTATTTCTTGTGCTCAGGGTCGAACTCCTCTGGCCTGCTAGGCTACGTGTTCGACCCCAGATCTGGCTTCCCTTCCTCCCCCTGAATAAACCTCATGCTATTGCATCAAGATCAGTCTCTCGTGAGTTATTGGGTAGTTGCGTCATCCCGAGACTTGAGTGAGGGTCTCCCCAGCTCTGGGGGTCTTTCAAGGCCAGCCTGGTCTACAGGGTGAGTTCCAGGACAGCCTGGTCTACAGAGTGAGTTCCAGGACAGCCTGGTCTACAGGGTGAGTTCCAGGATAGCCTGGTCTACAGAGTGAGTTCCAGGATAGCCTGGTCTACAGGGTGAGTTCCAGGACAGCCTGGTCTACAGAGTGAGTTCCAGGACAGCCAGGGTTATTACACAGAGAAATCCCGTCTTGAAAAAAACAAAAAAACAAAAAACAAAAAACAAAACAAAAACAAAACAAAAAAACAAACCCAAAACTAAAACAAAACAAAAAACCCTACCACTAGCATCACCACCATCAACAACAAACCAACAATAAAACAAAATAAAACAAACAAAAAACAAAACAAAACAAAGCAAAACAAAACTCAAATCCAAAAACCAAGAATAGATATGGAATCCTCTTCCTCTTCCTCCCTCAGACCCTTCATGGTTAGTTCTCTTGCTCTCAGTATTTGTGATGCCACTGTAAAAGAATGTACTCCAGGATCAGAGCTACCCTTGGACCTAAGTGGTGGTCAAAACTAGCAACAAAAATAGGGGGGCTGGAGAGATGATTCAGGAAAGAGTACTGGCTGTTCTTCCAGAGGCCCCAGATTCAGTTCTCAGCACCCACATGATGCCTCCCAGACATCTGTCCCAGGGAATCCAATGCCCTCTTTTGGCTTCCATGGACCTCAGGCATACATGTGGTTCAAGACAACATCTGGAAAACTCAAGAGCTTTTCTGTCTTCCCATGACTTAGTCAGACTCCCCTGTATAGCAGTAGTAATTGGGGAGTGGGATGTTATAGTGGAAGACTACATCTGTAACATATCCTAGGGCCTGGGAGTTTGGTCCCAGCATTTGGGGAGGTCAAGACAGTAGCATGAGGAGTTCAAAGTCATCTTTGATTACACAGTGAATTCAAGACCAGCCTGGGTTTCATGAAACACTGTCTTAAAAAACAAACAAGCTGGGCGGTGGTGGCACACGCCTTTAATCCCAGCACTTGGGAGGCAGAGGCAGGTG
>JADRCD010223352.1:0-10592 GCA_019843815.1 Montemys delectorum
TTTTTTTCTTTTATTTTCTATTTTTAATATACTGGCTGGTGGGTATAAGTCAATTCAAAACAACATTTATTATGTCTGCAATGTGCCAGGTTCAACACCGAGTGTTCAGAATGCAAAGGCAGGGAGCATGTGGACCCTGCCTCCAAAGATCTCATAATACCAAAGAATCAGCAATGTGATGTGTTTGGGAGCCACACTAAGAGTTTCCCCCACACAGTACAGCCCCAGGAAATATGCAGTTCCACGTGAGTTCAACTGGTTTTAAGTGACTGGCACTGGCCAGTTGCTCGATTATACTTCTATACTTTAGGATTTTCTTTGTTATGTGTATATGTATATGTCTATGTGTAAGGTACATGAGTGTAGATGCCCACAGAGGCCACAATAGCAGTCAGATCCATAGGAGCTGCAGTTAAAGACAGTTGTGAGCTGTGTAATATGGGTTCTAGGCACTGAATTTGGGTCCTCTGCAAGAACAGTACTTATTCTCAACCATTTAGCCATCTCTTTAGCCCTGATTTCTTTGATCTCTTTATGAGAATTTGATTGGCTATCACTGAACCGTAGCTCAGAGCTATTCAGTTCTAGACACAGTAATTGCTTGATTTGCCCATTGCCCATCAAGGTGGTATAAAATATAGATTTTTCTCTTCCTTTATCTTTGGCTGGGAATAGCTGTCTCATTATGCGCACTTTAATTCAGCCTTTTATTTATCAATTCAGCCATTCTTCTTTAGGGGAAAAATGTATATATATGAACACATGCAAATTTCCTTCCTTTGATATCTCCTAGAGAAAAGGGACTGTTGTCATTAAATTAACCCATATTCAGAAAAGTACATAGACTTGTATACACAGATTATAAGGGTTAGTTGAATAGTTGAGTGGATTCTTAAGGCTCTAAGCAGCCATATCTGGGAAGATCCCACTTCTTGTGCAATCATATGACAAAAACATCAATATAATCAATCATCTTCTTGGTCTTCAATTTCCAAACAAAATATTGAAATATCTGAGCTTTGTGATATTCCTATGTCTTCTCAGATGATATTATCTGGCTATAATCTGTCTAATTTTGAATACAAGCATAGTTTGAGTTCAAGTTGACAAGCTTCAATAAAGTCAAAACATGACAGTAAAATCAAAAGTGAGCACCAGTTTTGCAGAAAGCGATCTGTATTGCACATAAGTGGCCAAGTTGGAATTCTAATGTATTATATCCATCCATCCACCACCCACCCACCCATTCATCCATCCACCCACCCATCCATCCATCCATCTATCCATCCATCCACCCACCACCTACCCATCCATCCATCCACCCGCCCACCCATCCATCCATCCACTCATCCATCCATCCATCCATCCATCCATCCATCCATCCATTCATCCATCCATCCATCCATCCATCCATCCATCCACCTGCCCACCCACCCATCCATCCACTCACCCTTCCACCCATCCATCCATCCACCCACCCACCCACCCATCCATCCATCCATCCATCCATCCACCCACCCACCCACCCACCCACCCACTCACCCTCCCACCCACCCATCCATCTATCCATCCATCCATCCATTCACTCATCCATCTAATTATCTGTTGGACACTGATTAGGTGTGATATATTGTTTTGGGAGGGAACAAGAACAAAATCTAAGTATCTTTCAGAATATAACTCTCTGATAATGTTTCATTCACTGTGTTATTTCCCACAAGTTTCATGGTCTCCCAAACAGTGAATAACTTTTGTCTTACAAATACTTGTTTTTCAGCAGTGTCTATTGGGTTTTTTTAATAGAGGTTTTATGTTATATAAATATCTATGTCTGCCTTGTTCTGTTAATGAATAGGTATTCTAATACTTAAGCTCAAATCTACTGTGAGATCTGTCAGGATTCTTCAGCATTCTTCTATGCAGTCTGTACATTAGCTCTATCTTTCCATCCTCAGACATAACTGAACAAGAGTTAGGAATATCTAAGATTAAAAGAACAAATCTTCCATTGGGGTTGCATTGTGGATTGTATTCTGGGAATGGGCAATTCTTTGTAAAGCAAACATATGCCTTTTGTTTAAACATTGTCTGTGTAGAGATACCATTGTCACCCTGTCTTGTCCTTTCCCCTCATCTTCTTTTCATCCATTTCTCTGTGTGTGTCCCTTCCTCCTCCCCCCTCTCTTACACACATGTACACACACACACAGACACACACACACACAGACACACACACACACACACACACACACACACACACACACACACACACACACAGCCACACAGAGAATGAGTGATTTTTTCCTTCAAGATAATTATGAACTTCAAATCTTGGAAAGTGTTTGTTCCATTATGCCTTCTGTCACAGTGCCTTGTTCACTATGGGGACCTTGGCGGTCCCCCTTCAACTGATGTAAGTCTCCAAACTTCCCTTACATGTATGCAAATAGGACAAGCACTCTCTTGAAAAGAGCAGCAGTGGGTGTATACATTTTTAATGTGAATGCAAGCATATTTCCTTCAAGAATTTTGTCTAATTTTCTCAATCATGACAAAACTCAGACAGCTTTCTTTCAGCTGAGACAAAAATCAGTGCCTTTAAGTTTATTGTGTGTGGAGATGGTGAGTGACAATCAGTGCTGTTCACATCAAATGAGCCCATATGCCCACCTCAAAAAGCTACGGCTTTATACTTTACCTAGGCTAGGAATGGGGAACACATAAATAACATCTTTCTACAGTTTCTGACTTTATCATAAAAAGTTAATACTAAGAGACTCTAAGAAGCACATCATGATTCTAAAGAGTGACAAGAAATTTAATATGAGTTTTGACTGCTGCATTAAAAATCTAGATTCTAAATATCAAATACTTTGAAAGGATAATACTGCCTATATAGAAATACTGTCTGTCAAAACCTTAGTATATGTCTTAATTAAAACTGAAATAAAATCCAAGAGTGATTCTCCTAGACTGCCATTATTTCTCTCTTTGCTGTTAATAAAAATACTGAAAACTTGTGGAGAAATCACTACAAAGAGAATGAACTTCATATCTTTGAAAATGAAGAACTTAGAAATTTTATTTAATTGTATTTTGTTTTATTTTGTATCTGGGTGTCTTCTTGTACATTAAAAGCTATCCATCAATGAACTGAGTATTTCTTTTGTGAAAAAGACCAGAATATTTTTCAGCAGGGCCAAAGTCAAATGCTATTTGCAAGAAGGTCTGCAGATTGGGAAAACTCATGAGGATATGAGGAAAAGCAAATCACAGGGAGACAAGGGACAGAATTGTCCCTTCCCATTGTTTGTGCCATCTTGAGGGAGGCTCCGTGTCTTCTGAGGCTTGAAGATGACATTGTAAGCATGAACAGTCTGCCTGGGCTATGAGCAGGGTGGGGGGGAAGCATGGAGGGCAGAGCATTGTCAGCTCTAGTTAGACACAAAGGACTCAAACTAAAACAAGGCACAAATGTGAGGAGGATGTCAGGGAAGCGGGACAGTGACCAACAGAGGTGTGAGAAAGATGGGAGAAGGTGGGCAGTTAATAGTAGTCAGATTTACTATATACACGTATGAAATTATCAAAGAACAATTTCAATAAATATCACAAGAAAGAAAGCAAGTAGTCCAAATGTCTAACAGCAAAAAGTCCATGAGGCAGATATAATATTTATATACATAGATAATATAGTGCTCATATAAGTAAATATTCTTATATATTAATATATTACACACAGATACACAGACACATAGATACAGACACACATACACACTTGTAGCACTAAGTACAGGAAGAATATTGAGATATAGCGCTTGGTTTCATGGCCTCAAAGGATGATTTTGTGTTTTGGTTTTAAGTGCATTCACCTATATTTGGCCAAAGAGTTCTTTTACCCATTGTCATAGAAGCTGGTTTAGCTGGGTAAAGTAGAATTGCTTCAGAAAGAGGGGAATTTCTAAAGGATGAAAAGGGACTGTAAGTATAGTGAATTATATAAATTTTCTCATTCATCCTTTTCTGTATTCTTCTGAAGTTTACTGGAACCTATACCATCCTTATTATGTTCATTTGAGGACATATTCATGCATATATTGATGAATTATTAGATTTTCCTGGCATAATAAAATGAGTCATAAATTTTATATTTATTTTGATATACAATTTCCAGTCCCCTCCTCAACTTTGGGATATCTTCTATTACTATAAATGGTCAAGGGAATACTAGGCTTTATTTATTTTTAAAAAATCTTCACTAGCTAAATGTGTGTGTCTGTGTAAATGTGTGTTTGTGTATGAAACTGTTCATGTGTGTCTGTGTATATATATGTGCATGATTTATTGCACATGCTTGTGCAGATGTCTATGCATGTACTTATGTGTGTATGAATGTCTTTGTTTGTGTGAGTCCACGCACTTGTACTTGTGAAAGTGTGATTATTTGCATACAGGTGCCACTGCATGGCATATGGACAGCTTCTAAGTTCTTACCCTAGTAGATTTTTAAATACCAAGAACACTTTAAGGAACACTTAACTAGTGAAGATGGCATAGTGAACAAATGGGGCATTCAATTATGTTGCAGGAGGATCCTTCACAGTCCATAGAATTAGAGGAGCAAGCAGTTCACAAGCTTTCTTCAAATGGTCAGAACAACATGGGAGGGGAAAATGAAGTAAACATAGTTTCCATTGGAAATTTTCAAACAGTGACTTAAAATCTACACCAAAATGAGCAAATGCCTGAAGAAAATCTCTGCTCTCCTTTCCTTTACTGAGCTGGCTTATATCTCCCACCTTGGTCAGTGTACTCACACCCAGTGACAACTGACACACAGCCAGTAGATCACTGCTGAAACACACATTTTGTCAGCCGACACGCCTGGGGTAGGTAGCTGAACTTACTCCGGCATGAGTCTTTCTATTCCTTGCATATGCTTAAATCTACTTGTTTGCATCATTTGACGATCTCTTAAAGAGTCAATGGGTTTATATGGGTTATTTTCATTTACAATATCCAAAGGTGACTCTGGCAGATCTGAAAGTGAAAAATGGCTCCGACTTATGAGAGCAAAACCTGAAGGGAATTTGTTTCTGTTGTCTGAAACCCAATCTGCCAAACTGGATTCCCTTAATTCTACCTAATGGCCTGGACCACCAACATCTATTGGATGGCTACAGCTGTCTGGTATGTTTTAAAAGCACTGCCCTGAGCACTGACTTTTGATTCTGTCTGTGCCTCTAGATTCTTGAACTTCAGTGCTCTCATCTGTAAGATGAGGACCTCAGGGTTCTTAGCTACTTTTTTGAGGATGCAATGAATGACAGCTTGCAGGTGCTCAGGGCGGTGGTCCCTGTTACTAGCAGAGGGCAGCAGACAGCAAGTTCATGACTATTTCTTTAATAACAACTTACTAATGGTTCCAATGCTATACACACTTCAAACATTGCAAAAGTTAATTTTGGTTATCGAAGCCGCCAATGCCAAATGCAAACTAGTTTAGTGCATCTTGAGAGTCTTCACATTTTAATCCCAATTAAGACTAAATGAGCGTTGAAGCAATGTAACATGCTAACAAGCACAGAGGAAACATGAACCCTGCAGTACTACATCTTGTATTATGTAAATACCATTCAAATGAGTCCTAGTCAGGGTGTGCTACTGCACTAGCTTTTGATCTGCCTTTTTATTTTCTTCACTCCCCAGAAGCAAGATTCTGCATGGTATAACTGATCATTACAACATCAGACAAGTTGATCAAAGAGAAAGGCAAACATAAACAGGAAAGAGGTCACTGAAAAGTAAAGAAAACAGGATACTAAAATCAAATTAGACTTTTAAAAATATATTTCTCATGGGCTATTGAAGGGTCAAACACAAAATAAGAGTACGCTACAGAAAAACATTTACAGTATGTATTGTTATTTATCATTTGTCAATGTGACCTTCAACTAGCAAACGTCATCATTAAGTGGCACTTCTTGGAGGGGTGCTCTTGATGGACTGATAGGCATCACCAAGTGACACCCGGAATCCTTTCTAGTGAGCAGAGGCAACTGTTTGCTCCAAGAACATCTTCAGAGGAGATAAAAGTGGTCAGACCACACACAGGCAAGTCTGAAAGGAGAACTCGCATTTGGTGTGGATACCTGGTGGATGGTGAGGCGTCAGGATGCCACGAAAGGCAGATGGAGGTATTTGTTTAGCTCCTTTTGGCTCACTGGACCCCAATTCTGGTTTCCATACAATAACATCTTTCCCCTAAAAATACCCAAAGCAATTGGTTATTTTTGAAATGGCCTTATAAATGATTTGAGGTCCTCCTCAGAATATTTATCAAGTTAGATTTTTTCCAAGATGAGACCCAGGAACTCTTGCATATTCTAAGGTATCATTCAACTGTCTGAAAAATGTTTAGCTTTTGTCCTCGCTAACTTGTGACACAGCAGTATGTAGCTCAGAAATCTTGTTTGTTTGCTTGCTTGTTTCTGGAAGCCCCTTCCCTGGAATTTGAGGTATCCCTGATCAGTAGACTGTTGGCTGGCACTCAACATACATCACAGATTGGAGAAGAACTCCAGAGCTGGTTTTCCTGACAGCATGTGAATGTAGCCTTCTTTCTCCTCTTCGTTAACTCAGGGCCTGACCTGATACGAATTATTAAGTTAGAAAATGAATTGTGGTGATCTGTGTTTGGACTTGGGCTTGATTTAATGACCAGCACACTAGCCACGTGAGTCTATCTCCAGGTCACGTAGTCAACCTCTAAAGGGGAGGTGGTCTGTCTCTTAAATTTTCCATTTCCCTGCAGGTTCTAGCCCTGTTTTTCTGTAGATTCTGTTCTAATAAATGTTTATTGAGTTAAACTGGATGGAGTGCAGAAACAGAGACAAAATTAAGACATTGAGAAATTAAGATAACAAAAGCAAGCTACATAAGGAAAGTCACTTCCGCCAAAAGGCCCTGGACAATTATTTAAAGTAACTACACTATCTTCAGGGACTCTTTCAAATGCACATATTTAATCATCTGATGTGTGAGTCAAATCTCAGATATAATTAATTCACTGACTTAACTTTTTTGCATGCTAGCTTCCATTAGATGAGGTTCATCTGTGATACAGCTCATGCTAGCCAAAGCCTGTGAATGCCAGGAAAAAAGACAAGCGACTCTGTGGACACCCTGTGATGAGGGGTTTTATAGAGTTTGTACCATATCAGTGGAATTCAAAGGAAGCCTGGAGCAGGGTTCCATAATCATTCCTGATGATTGATTTATGAGGAAAAAACTGTTGGGTTTTATGGACGGCGTTGCTGTTAGGGAGGTCACCAGTAAGAGTGTTGATGGCTCAGTTAGTTAAGAATTAGGAGAGAGAGAGAGAATGTGAGAGGGAGGGAGGGAGGGAGGGAGGGAGGGAGGGTTTTCACTCTTCTAATTGCTGTCTTAAAGAACAAATCAAACCTATCCTTGTGACTTGGAAGGAGCAGAGCATTTTCCTTTGGAATGAAAGGACGTTTCACTCAGGCCGTCTCAACTTTTATAGGGAACCCAGTGAAGAAGACTAACAAGAGTGGGGACCTCCAATCAAAACCCAGGAGTTCATTGTATAAATCTCCCAACCCTTCAAGTATACATTTCCTCAAAATACCTTTGAAAAAATGTTAATACTTAGGTCTTTGCCAAATGAGGAATATGATTTCTCTCTGAGGCTATTTAACACTTTTAGTAATTTTATTATAAATGGTCCAATAAAATGGAACAGTAAGTTATATGTTATCCTAGGAGGGACAAACCCATGTCTGAGTAATATGGTAATTTGTAAAAGTAACAGGCATGTTCATGAGCATAAAGGGTTCTAAAAAATAAATAAAATACTTTAACAGGTGAAAGGGAGGTAGTCAGCATGCAGGGACACATTTTGGGAGATGTGAAGTTTAAGACAGTTTTCAAATTGTGGAAAGATGGCCCTTCTTAATGGCATATGAGTAGAAAGATGGAGCAAACAGCTGGGTGTGAGGTGTAGACACTGGCACCCGGGACTGGCCTCCCTTCCAGCACTGCCATTAATTAGTTTTTTTTTTAATACCTCTATTCCATATTCATAGGATAAAGTAGTCAGAAAATCCACACTTTAAGATTCTGCCCAATGTTTAAAAGTTTTAATTAAATTTAGTAGTTCAGCATTCGAAGGTGAGAATATGAGTCCAACCCCTTCCAATCTGTCACGGCCTCTATGAACATGAAAGAAATTGAAGATCAGTTGTAGCAATATTAGCTTTCAACCTTCGCAGAGCATGCTAAACTTTACAGGCATCGCTGTAATACACATATTTATGTTGATTTTGCTGTTTTCTTTTGGAACGTTATTTTCCAGCAGATGATTAATGTCCTAATAACTTGTGTTTCCATGAAGCTCTCTGGAAGGAAAAGGCGGCTTTTGTGCATTCATTATGTCTGCCTGTCTCGGGCAGAGGCGGATCTGATCTGGGCTGAATATCTTACACTGGTTAACATGTACAATGGCTCCTTTTATGGCTTGGCTCTGGCCTCTGTCTGTGACAGAGGTGCTGTTATCAGTAATCCATGAAATGCTCCTTGTACTTCAATGACCCTGACATTCAACAGAGAGCCAAAAAGATGTTTTGTTTTTGTGAGGTACATGAGACTCACTGTCCCACACTCCTCCACTTCAGGTTATACTTATGGACACACACACACACACAAACACACACACACACACACACAAACACACACACAAGCGAGAGGCAGGGAGAAACAGGGAGGGAGACAGAGGGGGGGAATATATTTGTAGGGGGAGGGAGGGACAGTGCGGGATGTCTACACTATGAGCCACTATCTGAAAGGTTTGAGTATACAAGCCCTTATTTACTTTATGCTCTTTGTACTATTTTTTTTTTAAATTTTTTGAGAATCTAATACAATGCATTCTGATCATAGGACCTCCACCTAACTCCTCCCAGATCCTACCTCACTCTTTGTTTGACCAAAGGGAACACTAGTCTTAGGTTAAAACAAAACACATATACACAAAACAACCTTTTGCCATGGTATTTTGTAGATATATAAAAGCTTCATGTCACATATCTGGTTATTTTTTTCAGTTTGTCTTTTTAGTTTTTTAAGTGTGATGTTTTTTTAAAAAATCATAATATTTGTCCATGGTGTTTAAAAAAATAATGTTAGTCCATGAAAAAGTATACATGTTGAAAGTCAGACTATAACTTAGGATCACATGCTTTAAAGGTGATTAGACTATGTAGGTGCGTGTGCGCGTGTGTGTGTATGTGTGTGTGTGTGTGTGTGTGTGTGTGTGTGTGTGTTTATCAATGGATGCTCCACACATGTCACATATGGAAATCAGGACACAGCCATAAAGTCTTAGCTCCATTCCTGTCCCTGCCTCTTCTCTTGCTTCTCTGCCCGAGTCACAGTGAGGACTCCATCTTCTGAGTGACTGGCTGGGAGAGGTTATTCTCAGGAGTTAGTTAGCATGACTGACACATAAGAGAACTATTGCATAAGTCAGGTATCCCCCCCCCCAAGTTGACAGTACCTTTCACAGATGCAATTTTAGGGAATCTGACAAAAAATGAAGTTTTCATTTCTGGAACTTATAAGTGTTTTCCTTTAATTGCTTCTGCCTGCCACGTTCAATGAATTCTAGAATCCATTGTTGAGAATGGTCTTTAGAAAAATGAATCCTGATGATATGTTCACTCTATATTCATGCCCTGTTCTAGTTCAGCACCTGATACAGTGACAACAAGAAGAGAAATGTGTCAATATCTACAATGCTAGATACTGACCAAAGGAGAAGTGTGCACACCACAGGATGCTGTGTGTATGATTTGCACGCCGCAGGATGCTGCATATATGACGTGGATGCCTCAGGATGCTTCATATGTTGTGTGCAGTACCGCAGGATACTGCATGCATTGCAGGCCACAGGATGCTGCTAATATGACCTGCATGCCACAGGATGCTATGCATGCCACAGGATGCTCTGCATACGATGTTCACATGACCTGTATAAATCTTCCAGAGGCCACAATTTAGACTTGAGTATCTAATTCAGGTGATGAGAGTAAGCTTAGCTCTAAGTGCTCTGAGAGATCACAAATTCTCGAGAGGAAAGGGAGGCTGGCCTAGGATTCAACCCAGTGTGGTAGGCATGGGAGAGAACTTTGGGTCTCTGCAGCTCTTTCCTTTTATGACTAGAATAAACAAGACCCAGGGAGAGGAACTATCTCCATTCCTCCACAATCCTCCCATGAATGTTCTACGAAACCAGGACAGTGAGGGTTTGGGAGGGTATAAATGACAAGGCTTTGCATTGAGGTGACCTTTATTGAAAACATGTGCCTTCTTTTAGTACTTTGGCTTTTAAAGCCCTTCTGAGGTAGGGCATCATGTGTGGGTTTGAGTGTTGGCGAATTCTAACTAAGTGATCCCAGTATCCATGTAGAAGGAAGTGTCTGTAAGTACAGTGTAGCGCTTGCCTGCAACGTCGGCAGCAGCTGTCTAGGCCCAGGCTGGCACTGGGGCTCATAGGCCAGTCATCCTAGGCC
>JADRCD010223352.1:15917-46859 GCA_019843815.1 Montemys delectorum
AACCAACCAACCAACCAACCAACCAACCAACCAACCAACCAACCAACCAATCAGGTAGGCTAACGAACCAACCGGCCAGCCAGTCAGCCAACCAACCAACCCACCAACGAACAAACCAACAAACTAACCAACCAATCAACCAACATACCAACCAGCTAACCAAGCACAAAACATGTATGCAATATATCAGCACTGATTAAACAAACTTACTAAAATCACTATTAAGATGCATAAAAACATTTACACCTGTAACAACAATTAAAGAGGAAAGAGGCCATGAATTTGAAAGAGACACAGTGCAGTGCTTCATGGAGGGTTTGGAAGAAGGAAAGGCAAGAGGGGTATGATGTAATTATATTATCTCAACAAAATAACAAAATATATTCAGCAAAGAGTTTAGGAAGTTTACTTCAAAATACACATATACATTTTAAAATAAAAAATGAGACTATTTTAATAATGGATTATACATGGTTATTTCTTTCTTTTTGGGGGGGGGGGGCTTCGAGACAGGATTTCTCTGTGTAGCCCTGGCTGTCCTGGAACTCACTCTGTAGACCAGGCTGGCCTCAAACTCAGAAATCCGCCTGCCTCTGCATCCCAAGTGCTGGGATTAAAGGCGTGCGCCACCACCGCCAGACTATGCATGTTATTTCTAAGTGTTGAGAAAGGAGATGAATAAAAAGAACACACGGGTGTCAGTGCAAATGCCTGTTCCCTTCACGAGGGCAGAACCAATCATACTGTCTGAGACTAGCTATGAAGCATCCGAGGGCATCTCCAAGCTTGAGCTTTGCTTCTGACGTTCCTTCTAATTCCTTCCTGCCCTTCCGGCACCAAGCTACGCCCCAGATCACAAGGAGGCACACAGTGCTGAGATTAAGCACTGCATCGCACCCTGCTGGTCTGTGCCTCACTCTTTTACATGTGGCTATCTGAAAGGCAGTTTGTGGCAGGGCTTCTGCTTCTGTCAGCAAAGCAATAAGAATTTAATGAAACCGAATGACCTGGAATGCCCATGGTTGGTCCAGATGCACATGAGTGTTGGCCTCAGGACTTTTGCCATCAGAAAAATGCAAAACTCTTTTGATGGTTCAAAGCAGCACTAAGAGTAAGTGATACAGAGTGTTTTCTACAATTGTATATGATACAATTTGTGGTTTTCAAATAATTCAGATCAGCTATCGCATCTTACCCCTAATTTTAGGGTATGAGAAGAAGTTACTGTATTAAGAAGGGATTGGACGAAGGCCCTCAGCACATACGTAGCAGATGTGCAGCTCAGTTTCCACATAGGCCCCTCAACAACTGGAGCGAGGGCTGCCCCTAAAGCTGTAGCCTAACTGTGCAGTCACTTCTCCAACAGGACGGCCTTGTTTGGCCCAAGTGGAAGAGAAAGCACCTAGCGCTGTAGAGAACTGAAATGCCAGGCTTGGCAGGGGCACACCTAGTGGAGATGCATCCTCTCAGAGGAGAAAGGGATGGGGGGGAGGGACTCTGTGGAGGGGAGACTGGGAGGTGGGGAGCATTTGGGATGTAAATAAATAAAGGATAAATAAATAAATAACAGATTGGTAAACTAGTAAGCTAGCAACTTTGGTAATTTTAATATTATAAATGTTGACTTATTTATGATCTTTATAACCATAAGCATCTTGACCTTACATGATAAATACATATGACTACTTGCTAACAGCTGATGGATGGCACTTTCCAGAACAAGTAATCTACAAAAGAAGACTTAACATATTCAAGTTTTACCCTGATGCCAACCAGATAGGCCAACTTCTTAAGCAACACACAGACAAGAGAGTAAAAATAATATAAAGCCAAAGCAACCCAATAACGACATTGGACACAATGTTCAGCACATCCATTAACTTTGAGATGCCAGTAAATGCTCAGGACACACATCATGTAAATTTACAAAATCACAATTATTTTTTAAAGATCATAGGTCTCTGAAAACAATCTTCCTGGTAGAAGATCACTGAGAACCAGTATTACATTTGCTTACACACACACACACACACACACACACATACACACACACGACTTAGAATGCTAAGTGTCTATTTGAAAACTCTCAGGGATGTATACTAATAAGTGGATATGATTACTAATTTATCTGTAGGACTCTGGCCACATATCCTCCCTGTTTATATTCATTGAAAATTTATATTCATATATATACATGCATATACACTGTTATCAGTATTTGTCTAGTCAAAGGTGTTATATATTATGTCCACAGACTTAATAAGATGCTAAGTTATGCTCACTTTCAGGCCTAAGATACAGAATACACTCTGCTGCCCGTGACCCCTGCAATTCCTCCACAGGGTGACTGTGCCCAGGTTGACCGTTCTTTTTCTCTGGGAGGGCTCCACCTCATACAGAACATCACCAAGGAGCATGGCAGCCAGCAGAGCAAGCTTTTGGGCATCATCCTCTCCGGTTTCATTTGACATTTTTTTCAATATCTTTGATAATTTTTGTTTAAGCTAAATATCTGATACAATGTTCAGGAAATGCTATACAAATGAAAATAATACTGAATCAAAACTTTCAAAATGTGTTTGAGACATTTGCTGTTAGAGAAATATAAAGTAGCACTTTTTTCTCTTTATTTTTGTTCCTTTTGGAAATTTTAAAAATATTTTTATTGATTTCGAATTTTACAAAATATGTCTTTACAGTGCTTACCTTAACTGTTCTCAGATCTGCCCCCATTTCCTAATTTCTCTGACTTAGTGTCCTCTTTTAAAAACATTTTTAAATTTAATCACATATTGACTCCAATTTGTGATGTCCATATGCTTCTGGGTGTGGAAGATTTCAGCAACAGAGAGGCGACATTGGAAAGTGGTTACTGAACTACAAAATGCTTTTCATTCATGAAGTCAACACTGGATCCTACGCTTACCATACAGCCAGAGCAGGGAATTACCCGTAAAGTTTAAAGAAAACAAACAGGGGTTTCCCTGGGTAGTCACAGATACACAATCAAGAACTCAAGGACATTCACATTTTCAAAATGGAAGAGGGTGGAGAACTGTAGATTTACTTTGAAGTTTACACCCCCATTTGCTGTCAGTGAAATCCTGCTGATATTATTGAGGAAAAAGGCTTCATCAGTGAGAGCTTTTAATAAAAGAAGCTGAAAATCAAGCAGGAAAAACAGAGGGTCTTTTTCCAAGAATAATGTCCCATCAGTAATGAAAGGACTCATCTGATAATCAACTTTGGAATATCTGGGGGGAGGATGAATGGGCTGACAGGAGCGAGTTAAACAGACAGCCTTTCAGTCACAGAATAGAATTGCCTGCACTATCAGAAAATTCATTTAATTTAATTTAATTTCTTTTTGTGATTGCCTGGCTGGTGAGATTACACAAGATGATTACTAACTGAAACTGCCACCCCCTCCCCCAATAACCCACACATCCAAGATCTAGGCTGTGTTTCAAGTTCACAAGCAGGTCACAAGGTCAAAAACACCTACTGACTTCTCACTTCATATTCTGACACTTCCAATTTCACTTCTTCACAGTGGCACAACATGGCAGGCTAATCACAGGACACAGCTTACCCGTCTTCCACAGGCTATCATTTCTCTATTTCCCTCTAAAGGAAATGGCAAGACGGCGCATGAGAGATGGAACTAGACTGTCAGAGAACATTGAGTCAGGAATGACGATTTGACGAATAATTTGTGAAAAAAGGAAAAAAGAAAATCAAGCAGGTAAAAAAGGCAAAAAAGGGCCAGGCGGTGGTGGCACATGCCTTTAATCCCAGCGCCTGGGAGGCACAGACAGGTGGATTTCTGAGTTCGAGGCCAACCTGGTCTACAGAGTGAGTTCCAGGACAGCCAGGGCTACACAGAGAAACCCTGTCTCAAAAAACCAAAAAAGAAAAAAAAAAAAAAAGGACAAAAAAGTTGTTTTAAGTACCACAAGCCAGTCATGACTCATAAACCTTCCCTAACAGTGTGGTCTGATCTCTTCACTTCGTTTTGGCTATGAGAGTGGAGCTAAGGTGATACACAGCTCGCTGAGCAAATCCCTGAGCGATATTAAGATACAGGATCTGTGGTCTTCCTCTAGAGGCACATCGCATTTTGTTTATAGTAGATGGTTGAACAAATTCTGTTCTATATGGGTCAATAATTAGTAATATGTGAGCAAACCAGACAGATTTTCTGCGATGTCCTATGTATAACTTGTCATTTGTCTCAGAAAAGAGGGAACCGCCCTTATCGGCGCTTTTTCATCTAGAGCTTATGTGCTTTATGAATCAAAAGCAGCCCACCTTCGAAAGGTGCCATGTTCTATGATTTTCTTTTTTAGAGTGAAGCTTCTATCTAGATCATGATATGTTCCATTTACTGAGAAGCGTTCAATTTATCACCAAATACCACTGAACTTAGGGGAAAAAAAGACTTCTTAAAAGTAGGTATTCATTTTCAACAAATCTCCTTTGAAAGCTACTGAAGGCCAAATAACATTATCTTCAAGATCATCTTCACAGACCTGGCAACCCTAAAAGGAAACCACTCAGGAGAGACAGCTCAGAAGAGACAGCCCTGACGCACCAGCCAACCTGATCCTGAACACTGCTCAAATTATGGCTCCTAGGAGTTCTCAGATTTCTAAGGCCAATCTCTCAGGGTTTTTCCCACACATACAAAGGCAGTTAGTGAAGCAAGCAAGCAAAGACAGACACACATAGCTATGCTCTCTGACTCCTCAGCCTTGCTGCGATAAACCCTGGACTTCCTTAGACATAATGGATCTCATTAACTTCTTGTAAAAAAAAAAAAAAGTCTGTTAAAACCAGCAACTTAATAGCTGAGTCTGGCCATTCAGCTTCAGGATTCTCCCTGTTGAAGTTGGGCTCTACAATGAATTTACCATCTGTGCGGACTGAGAATAGTTGCTATGAGTCTTGCTTTCATCAATCTCTAGGTGTCCTTTGTACAGAGGAACCGTTTCCAGTCACTCCGTCCCTGAATGCATTTCTTTGCTTCTCCTGCCATACCTCTTCCCTGTGAACTCTACCGCTACTGACCTACTCAGTAGAAACAGAAATATGGGTCTGTAAAGTTTCAGTGCTGAGAGTGAACTGTGAGAAGAGCCTGACATGAGCCCCAGCCTGTGCTCTCTGTCTCCTTCATCCTTCACAGAGACCCAGACTGAGCTCTGCAGGCTCAACACAAGCCTTCCAGGGACTGAGGCTCCTGCTGCAGTGAGGTTCAGACTCTTGGGTGTAACTCCAGTGTGATTCCGTCTAACCCTCTGACCGCACGTCTGTCTATCTCCACCCCTCTTGTCTGGTCATACAGTGCCGTGTCTTCACACCTCCCAGTACATGCAATCTCGCCCTTTCAGGTTTAGCAACTCCTAATCCCCAGGACTGTGACAATTGTCTCCAGTTTACCTACTTGGACATATTCCCTCAACCTTTGTTTTGGTCAGTGCTCTCTTTCAAAGTTCCACTGTGGCCCCAACACTCATGGGCAAGGCCTTACAGATGCCAAGACCAATGCTGGGATTTAGAAACATTTATTGGATCAATGAATGAGCCCAATGGGCAGGATATGTGTTATTTATAAAGCTGGGTGGAGGAAGTGAAAAATGAGAACATTGGAACAGCTTGAGCTGGTTGTAAACATATGAAAATCAGACCAAGAGTCATATTCTGGAAATGGACCTAGCTGGAGAATATGTGAATGAATGCACAGACTTGACATTACATTCCTCAGAGTTTCCCTTATTTTTCAAAGGACTACATGAAGGGACTATACAGTCACATTCGGAAAGGTGCTAGATTCTCTTAAGTGGACTTTAGAAAAATGAATATTGATTTTAATTTTGTGAATGACTTCTCCCCATTGCAGTAGTACTTCCTGTTTACCTCAGCGATTTGGAGAGAACATTTATAAAAGCACTTCATTTCACATTAGCACATTTGTACCAGAGAGTCTTCCGGCCTAATAAGAACATTCTGTGATCTCACTTTAATCTAATATTTGTCTGTCTGCACCCACTGGATAAACAAAGCTCATTAATATCAAACACGTAGATTCTTTTTTTCTCACAACAGGGATGCTGACCTTTGAGATGTAATCCCGTGTTCTCCAGATCAGCATCGAATCTATCACATCAATTACAACAACTGCTTCTTCTTTCTCTCCCTCCTTGGTCCCTCAAATGCAAACACATGTCCAAACACACACCGCAAAGCTGTTCAAAAGCTCAAACAATAGCATGGTGGTTTAAAGCTCTTGTCTCCTTCTGGAAAAGGAGATTAAAACAGGAGAAATCTCATGCTGGCAGTTATGCCATTGCATTTTTGTAATCAGGATGGGGGATAGCATCAGTTACCACATGCTTCATGCAACAAGCCAATTCTATGGATTGTGGGGTATAGGGAATAAGTTTATATGTCAAATAGGCAAGATGTTATGGCAGGCAAATACAAACTAACCTAATGAATTAAACAAATTTAGTGTTTATATTTAACAAGTATAAAGAAAAGTTTTAGATCTTTAAACTTTTAAAATGTAGCTGTCAAGATTTTCTGATTAAAAAGTGCAAAGTATCCATGCATTTCACGAATGCTCTGACTTTTAGAATTTCATTTCTCATACATTTATTTTTTAAAATATTTAATATATTTTTAAAACTATAGGGTAGTATTTGAATATTTGTGGTCTGTGTCTCATTTTAATTTTTATATTCTAAGATTTCGATACTTTGAAAAGATTCATTAGGTTTGTAATATAAATCATGCACTGGGATAGCTAAAATAGTATGAGAAGCCATTTTAAATAGGTTTTGAACTTTCAGGTTAGATGTTAGCAGGGACCAATACATTATTCAAAAGCCACAGGGGTCCTTTCTATGTAAGACAGAACCTTGTATGTGTTTCAGTAGTAAACAGCTACAGAAGCAAATGTATCCTGCAACAAATTAGGCTCTGGTTCTGCACTTGAGGAGCGTCAAAAAGCCACCAAGTGAGTAAGCCTGATGTCCAAAGTGAACATTGACATTCCACACACAACTTCACATAATGTTCAAGCTTTAGCTGCAAAACCAGGAAGTTGGAGAGATTTTTGCAGCAATTTAAAATATGGAAATAGCTCTCTTCTGGCTGATTTACGACGTGTGTAGAGTAGTGAATGAAAGAGCTTGAGTTCAGCCCAGGAACACTTTTCCTCCAAATAGCATTTCAGGTTTAATCCAGCAGAGTGGCCTCATGGATTTCTCACATCCCTCTTCTCCTCCCACGGCAGAACTGCTCAGGAAAGACTCCTTGGTCAAACAGGAAGTTGGCCAACAGGCTGGTGCTTGCAGACTGGCATCCAACCCAATTACCAGCTTTGGGCACTGCCAAACCTAACACACCTCAGGGAGGTAATTATTTATACTACACACTTTAAAGCACTGAGTAAATGTCAGCAGCTCCCAGAGTTTGAGACACAGCATAGACAGCCCAAGCAGTTTAGACATGACTTAGACACAGGCCGAGCAATCTGAATGCCTCAATTGTAAGCTGGAATTAGATGAGGCTTTATAGAGGGCGGAGCGAGGAAGCCTGCAAAGGGTCCATTGAGACACATCGCACAGCAATTTAAAAAAAAACCATTTATATTTTAGTTAATAATTAAAATAGCACCATTCATTTCTGTATTTATTGGAAATAATAGAAATGTTTTTCCATTGATGTTCCTGTAGTAACTTTGTGAGGAGAATCATTGGAAACATTTTCCTTCTTGAAGCAGATTGTCTTTTGGGGTATTCTGTCCATCCTAGTGGTTTAAGAACCAATTTTAAAAGGAAGTGGGAATTTTGGTTAAAAAAGAACGTGCGAGTTTTCCTGAACAGATTCACGAGAAGCAAAACAAGAAGAAAAAAAGAGAAAGAAAAACAGGGAGGGGATGTCATGTATAATGGAGAACAGGCGTGTAGATGCACTGGAAGGACTCTTGACATCTTGGGTCTTCTGCTTCATGCTCCAGAGCTGAGAATTTCTGCTTTAATAGCAAGGAGTTATTCATTATGATCCTCCTATTGTATAAATTTTAGAAATAACCATAGGATGTTAAGGCAGAAATATCACAAACATTTCACATTGATGCAATACACGTATATGTTAAAACATTGAACAGTTGCACGGCCATACATACATTTTCATGTTTTTATGTCTCTGTTAAAAGGTAAAAATACAAATTTAAAAAGAAAAACCATTAGATTACATTTACAAAATAGTCACAAAATTTTCAAATTTAATTTTTTAAAGTCATAAAATATTCTCAAATTTTCTAAATAACAAAAGATATCTTCATGGAATTAATTTTCCAAGTCTGTTCTTCCAGATGTGTGTGTGTGTTTGTACACATATCTGTATACATATATACTTGTTAACACATGTACATCTAGGAGGACTTATCCGTGTGGGTACATGTGGAGACCAGAGGTTAACCCCTAGTGGTGTTCCTCAGGTGTCATCCATGTTGGTTTTGGAGACAGGGTCTCTAATTATTAGCCCAGAGCTTGCTAAACTATTGTGGCACGCCAGTGAGACCCAGGGCTCCACCCGTCTCCACTTCTCCAGAACTGAGACTACAGCAGTACACCACTACGCCAGGTTCTCTTTAGGTACCTGCTGACATTCAGTTCTTTACCTCCTTCCTGGTAATCTTTCTATCAGTATGGCCTGACACTGGGCCTGGCAAAGAGTACATGCGGGTTAAACATGTGTTGAATAAATGAATGACTTAGAATGATCACATTTGACTTAGTGGCCTCTGTTGCTTCCTCCCATGATCCTCCAGGAACACATGTGATTTATGTATTGTACTTGAAGCCTTACACCGTAAGTGGTAATTAAGACCAGGGTTAGAAGCCAAATTACAGGTGTGTTTTTCTTCAGTAATAATCAGCCAGAAAAGACATCCACTCTTGATACTATTCACTTACTCCAACAATAGCCTGGGATTTCCCACTTGTTAATGACACAGAATCATTATTCAGAACACAACACCTTCGGAATTATAATGAAGCCTGGGGTTTCTAAGACCAAGCCACACTATGTGCCTGGTGCTAAGAGCAGAGTCAGCGAGGTGAAGTGCATAATGAGTCATTTTCTTTCACACTGCAAATCTTCAGGGGAAGGAAGCAGCTTTGTTAGGCACAATGCTTTGGTAACTACATCAGTACCAAGGAAGGAACAATGGCTGTTATAGAATTAATACGACATTAACATGGCTGCCCCTCATTGCACTGTAAGAGGAACTGCAAGACTCTAAGCAAAGTAATCGCGTGGGTTGGAAACATAGTACTCTACTTAAAAAAAAAAAAACTGTCACGTCTCATTTTCATTAAAATAATGATAACAAAAAGATGAATTTATTATGCTGATGCCTTGCACGCTGACCAAAAACTGTTGATGATTTTCCTTAATCTGGGAAACAGGATGCTAGAGCACTGGCTGTCTGCAAACCACCTGTGCCTTTAACTGCCAGCTTCCTCTGACGATAGACTCATCCAAGAATGAGAACACGGGTAAGAAAGAGTTCATCGTGCACCTTAGTGTACGAACATAGAAGTTGAGTGGGAAGAGTTCGGAGATCAGTGTATACTCACTGAAGAGATGGACACAAAAGGTAGTCATCTAAGGACCCCTCATTCTTCTGCCTCAGGATGACAGTACAGAGAAGACACCGTAGGCTGTGGAGGCAGCTCCACCTGCGCTGAGTATATGGACCACAGACACTGCTTATCTGTCACTATGGGAAGTGAGGTCAGGGCTCAGACTGAAACCTTAGGGCATAGACTTCTTTGTCTCTTTCAAACACTCTGGGCGCTCTGATACGCTACTGCTAGGGCCCGCGTGCTTTCCTTCTTTTTCTTTTTCTTTCTTTTCTTGGCTTCTTTTTTTTTTCATTTATTGAAAATAGATTCTTTTCTTATACAATATATCCTGATTATAGTTTCCCCTCCCCCTACTTGTCCCAGTTGTTTTTCACCTCCCTTGCCCTCCAGATCTACTCCCTTTCTGTCTTTCATTAGAAAAGAGCAGGCTGCTAAGAGATAACACCCAAACATGACAAAATAAAATATAATAATATAATAACACAAAACAAAAACTACCATATGGAAGTTGAGCATGGCAAGCCAACAGGAGGAGAAAAGTCCCATGGACAGGCATCGGCATTAGAAACCGATTTGTTCTCACAGTCAAGAGTCATATAAATACTAAGCTAATAAAGACACTAAGCTAATAGCTCTGATAATAGATATGCAGAGGCTCTGTTGCAGACTGGTACAGACCCTGTGAATACTGGTTTTTAAGCGTCACAAATTTGGAGTTTGTAGTCTGTCTTAGTCACTACTGTCTTATCAGAATCTCCCTCAACTCTCACCCTGTGAGGTAACAGACATTTCATTGGCATGTATTGGCATATCAGATAGTGTTATTACGCAGATTAAGTAGGTTAAGGTGTAGCGTATCCAGCATCCATAACTATTATCTATTCAATTAACTATTTCTCTCCTCTTCTCCTGTAAACATAATTTATTAAAACATTCAATTTGCAAATTGATTACTAAAGGATGTAAGGCTGATAAATACTCATTAATAACTGGCCTACCTATTTTCATTAACCTTAGAGAACTTTGGATTTGAAGCACTGAATCTTTATAGTTGGCTTCATGAAACCGTTATTTACAAAACACCGGGCCTTCATTAGGAAATCAACACATAAAATTAAATTTAGGGCAAAAGACATCTATAAATACTGAACTCTTTTAATAAAGTGATAATAAATTTTATTTACTAAAATATTTTTTACAAACCAGAGTTTACAAGTTAAACAGCTGAGAGGTCTTACCCACTTAAAAAGAAAGAAACAGTACACATATTTTGAATCAAGCACTCAAGTAGAGAAATTTGTAGATTTTGGTTGAAATTAAGAATACCAGTTTCAGAGTTTGGTGCCTGGAACACTATTACTAATCTCATGTTGTGCTTGCAGCCTAACATGACTGTCTTCTGAGATGTTCTACCAGCAGCTGACTGAGACAGATGCAGATACTTGCAGTCAAACATTGGACTGAAGTCAGTGACCCCTACAGAAGAATTAGGGGAAGGCTTGAAGGAGCTGAAGGGGATGGTAGTCCCTTAGAAAGACCAACAATGTCAACTAACCTGGACCCTGGGGACCTACCAGAGACTAAGCCACCAACCAAACAGCATATATGGGCTTGTCCGAGGCCCCAGGCACATATGTAGCAGAGGACTGCCTTGCCAGACCTCAATGGAAGAGGATGCACCTAGTCCTATAGAGAATTGCTACCCCAGGGTAGGAGGATGCAGGGGGTGGGGAGTGGAGGTGGATGGGTGGGGAGGGAGGTGGAGGGTGAGGGAGGGAGCACCCTCTCAGAGGCAAAAGGAAAGGGGTGAAAAACTCTTGGAGTGTGGACCAGGAGGGGATGCAACATTTGGAATGTAAATAAATAAAACAATTTAGAAAAATAAAAACAACTAAAAATTGATTTTAGAAAAAAGAATACCAGTTACCAGGATACTAAGTTTTCCTCTAACAAACATAAGCTTTCTATGGGTTACCCCCAAACAAATGTTATATAGAGACTTTAGAGTATGAAATTCTCCCTGTGTCTAGTTCATTGGGGGAGTTGATGACACTGTTATCAATGATGACGTGTTCTTACAAAGACAAACAAATGATGAGCTCAGTGGCAGAGACATAATGTCAAATGAGTGACAGAAGAGGTGCCCCCCAGTGGAGGAGATTCATTTTCTTCTTGTTCCAGAAAGTCTTGTGGGACCATCTCCCTCCTAAGAGTTGAACCCACAGAATGATACTGAAGCTCTGACTACCTTCCTTCTGACATAAACCTCATTACTAGTGTGTTTAAAATCTTTACAAAACCATCAGGTGCAAAAAGGAACTAGCTAAACGCTCCCCTGGAGGCCTTGGGCAGCCACAGGACTCTATTAAAATGTAAGGTCTTTTCTGCCCAAGCACTTGCAAGGATGACGCTAACCCTTCAGTGCAGTGATTTCATCCCAGAAACCTATAGCCTGCTTTCCTTAGAGAGTGCTTGTCTGCTATCTGTTTTCTCAGTTGAAATTAGATAAAATATTCCCAACACCGCCTTAACTGTAAGTTAGTCGACTCCTACTGCGTGGTGGTTAACCATTCATTTGTGCATGGTCCAGAATCAGGCTGAATAGATGTTCACCTTTGGTCATTCACTAACTATATCATTCTCAGTTAGTAATCTTACTTTCCTCATTATCTAAATCTGTGACATAGGAAAATAATGAGTACTACACTTAGGATTGCTTCAAAGGTTACTACAATACCTGGAAAGCATTCTGCTTTGCACTACTCAATAAGACCTCAATAATTACTCTCTTTTTTTTTTCTCAAAAATTATTTTTGTTCTTGACCTTGCATTTTCCAGCTGAGTTGCATACACTGCAGACACAGACTGGGCTGTGATAATATGGATCAATGATAGCATGGCTAGTTAGTGTTTGAATATCACCACTTAACCTTAAATGAATACTTCTAAGGAAAGAATTTAGCCTCTGCCCCATCTTGTATTCCAGAGGTTATCACTCTTCTTAATGCTGTGACCATTTAATAGAGTTCCTCATGTTATGGTGAACCCCAAACATAAAATTATCTTGTTGCTACTTCATAACTGTAATTTTGCTACAGTTATGAATCATAATGTAAATATCTGATATGGAGGATACCTGATACGCAACTCTCGTGGGGGTCATGACCCACAGCTTGAGAACTGATGGAATAATGAAGTATTTCAGACTCTCTAATTATAAGGGTCAGTCTCCTTTTAGACAGGTCCAACTTTTTCACGTCAAAGCTAATATCTAATAGTTTGGGGTCAGTCTTCCTTCCCTGTTTTCCAGTGGGTGCATCTCAGGAGCAGTCCAAAGGAGCTTGCTTTCTCTCTGGAGCAGGTCCCTGTTCCTTTGCTTATGATGGGCATTTCTTTTACAAGCCTGTCTACATTGTTCTGTATTTCTGCTCTTGGGCTACATGTTCTTTCCGTAGTTCACTCTTGTTGAACCTTTGTGAGATGTAACTTCTGTCTTTGGGATTTCTACATGTAAGAACCTTGACCTTTCTCAAGGAAAAGACTGGAAACCTGGTCTTATAGATCATACAACAAAAGCCAAGCCGTATCATTTGCTGTAGCTTTTCACTTGCAGAGTGGGGGTGATGATGGCACCTGCAACGCTTTTTGTCAAATTGGAGTGAGAGCCTCAGCTCTACACTGAGGTCCCAGCCTACTCAGGTAAAGGCTGACTCATACAGTGTATTTGTGTCACAACTATGAACACTCCCTCCTCTTCAGCTGACTGGGTTTGAACATTTCCCTGGAAATCCAGCATCACACTCCTTTATTTACATCTGAAGGCTTTTTGTTAGGTTGGTTTCAACTGTCAGTAAGCAAGATTATTAATGTTGGAGAGCTTGTCCTTGCCATCATGGAAATGACACAGTCCTGAACATTGTTCCAGATGCGTACATGTTTAAAGTCATGTATGACAGGTTATAGTGAGGAAGAATGGATGAGTCTCTGTGGCTACAAAAATAGAAACCAATATGCCCTACAGTGAGAGATGGCAATGAAGCAGTGGGAAATGGGTCTCAATTCGCTCGATGGTTTCTCTTCCCTCCCAAAACTTGAAACACAGCTTAGCAACTAATACATGAGTTGAAGAGTTCCTGCTTGTGCATTTTAGAAACAGACACCAACAGTGACTCACATTTACAGATGAAAAGGCTGTCACATGGAATCTACAGAGATTTTAAAGTCAATCGGGAAAGTGGCCTGCTTCTCAGGACAGACACTGTTCTTTGAACCTTCCTTGAGACTGGTGTATCTACTCCTCTGCCCCAGTGAATGCTGCTAATGAAGTTATATGAAGCATTACCTTTCTTTAAAAAAAGAAAAAAATCCTTTGTGACAGGTTCGGAATTTCCAAAGAGCTTTAAACATCTAATCAAATCCCATGCGAGTGGGGATAATCAATTAACATTCCCAGCTCAAGCCATCAAAGCCAGGATAAGCTAGCAGAGCATTGAAGTCAATTTCGGCATGTGCTACCATCAATGAAAATTAGGTAACACTAGCTTAGCTGAATAAAAAAAAAAAGAGAGGGAGAAAATTCTATTCTTTTAGTGTTCTGTATCTACAGACAGAAAAAGGAAATGACAGCTTTAAAAAGAAGACTGTCAGCTCTGGAAGGTATCATCCACAAGGCTGCAGAGCCACATAAAGGATGTGCCAGTCATACTTAAGATGGCACCAATGCTTAACATGAAAACAGCACCGTAAAAATATACAGTGCAGAAAAGAAAGCCAGAGAGTAAGTTCCAAATGAAAAGGCTATGCAGCTTTCCAGCCTGTCACTGCCCTTTGGGGATTAAGATGATGCCACAGGGAGGAGACAAGCCACAGTGTGTAACAGACACTTTGGGAAGTTCAGGTTCAGTCAATCTGGCTGTGATTGTTTGACTCTCCGGGAGAACTCACGAGAACCATGAAGATTAGCCTTAGAGTCACCACACTGCTGCTGCACTTATACACATTTTAACACCAGGAGAAGGTTCTCCATTTCTGTGAAGCTGAAGAACTTTACTTCAGTAAAATATACGCATTTGCAAATATATATTATAACATGCAATATTTTATTCAATTCAATAAAAATATATAAATATATATTTACAAAATGGTATTCCTCTGGGCATTTGTTAGTAATATCATATTAAATTAACCACATTAAATTAAATTAATTCACAATTGCCTCTTAGAGCTCCTTTGATTACCTTCATTTAAGAAAGATAGAATTACCAACCTCACCAAGTCTTTCTGTTCCTTCTAAAATTTCTGAGGCACATAATGTGCATTTGACATTTATCTTAAAACACCAACGTTTCTCATAGATATAAACAGAATGCCTTCTTTATAATGTTTTGATTCCTTGGAAAGGGAAAGCTGTGTTTTAGGTGTGTTGAATAACTTGAGCTGTGTATACCTGTATGTCCACACAGTTCTTAGTTGAAGCTTCCATGACAATGTAGGAGAGTTGTATGATTGAGTCTACAGCTTTGAAAAGGGTAACTTCCCTGAGGTCGGTGAAAATGGCTCTCAACTGTTTAATAGAAAAGCAGTTCCTGAGAAGTTGGTAAGTTATGAACTCCAGCTACATTCTGGAATCCAAAGGTAAGGGAGAGTCCCCAAGAATGTAAGCCCAGAGATGGTTTCATAGACAGACCCACACGGCAAATTCTACTAGGGAGACATTGCAAGTGTTCACTGTAAAACGAAGTATCTACATGTGAACAGAGTTGGGACAACAGAGGAACAGATGCAAAGATAAAATGAAATGCAAGTAAGGTGGGGAATGACTGCACGCTGCATGCTCAAGTGAGGATGGAGAAATGTTTGCTTAAGGCCTGGCAGGGCTTCACTTCAGGTCCTGCCTCAAATAGATAGAAGGAATCAAAAAGCCCAGGAAAAGGTATGTTCAGAGGATTAGTACATCATCACAAAAAGAATATCTACAATGAAGTAAGAGAGACGTGGTAATAGCAGTAGAATCCATACAGTAGGGACCAGAATTGTCAGATTTCTAGAAAGATGCTTGTATTTAACAGTAATCAGGGAAGAATAATCAACAACTAAAGACAGATGCAGTCTGCCAAATGGTAAAGTCTCTGACCAAAGCACTATGAAAACAGAAAATCCCAAGGTTCATGATGACGTTGGAAAGTACATTGGCAACATTACATAAAATGAAAATGTTTCTACATTTTGTCCAGTAATTACACGATAAAGAACAGAGGAAAGAAATGCACAAAAGTCTTTGTTAATTCCACAAAGGGAAATGTGCTGTACGATATGTTGCCTAACTGTGATTCTCTGCTTTATTGGGTATGGTCAGTTCTCAGATTGGAACAGCTTAAAGTCCCACAGCAATACATCATTTTTGCCTTTTAGTTTAAATAACTTTGCTAATGGTTTAAGCATCTCTACATTGCAAGTCAGTGTTAGCTCTGAGTTCCATTGCATCTCCACTTGCATTTAATCATTCACCAAATATGGAAGACACATCCACCAAATACTAGTACCCAGCTCCCACATCCCCTTTGAGGATTTTATCATTCTTTAAGGGATCACTCCTTTATCAGTTAAATTCAGGCCACTTGAAAACTTCGTAGAAGTTAGCCCGGGTTCTTCCTCCCAGCCCCATGCTCCCAGAAATGAGACTCAGACTCAAAATATATTTACAAATACCTTGGCCATATAGCTAGGCTCTTTTCTAACTAGATATAACTTAAAATATCCTATTTATTTTACCCTCTATTCTGCCACAAGGCTGGTTATCTGTGCTCAGTTACCAAACATATTCTTGGGCCTATCTCTGAGCCATTCTCTCTTAAATCTCTCTTTTAGCCACTCACTATTTCCTAGAATCCTCTCTCTTCCTGCCAGTGTCCCACCTCCTATCTCCTGTCTTAGCTCATTGGCCATTGGCTTTTTTATTGATAGGTGGTGCTTATAAGAAATTCTCGCTACAAAACCTGTTCTAGCATCTTAGTTGTCTCAAAATGCTTTTCCTTGTTCTCTCATTTCTACCTCACCCATGTCTTGATTCTGCTTCTCATACACTGAGCTGAGCCAAATATACCCTTGTCAACTGAAGCATTAGTGCCCCTCCTCAGGAATACTTCAAAACCATCTCCACTCACACTTTCTATTGCTTTTCTCCATGTTTTCTGACAATCTTTTCATGAGTTCTCATGCCTGTGTCACACGAACAGTAATAATTCCACATGCCTCATCTTCGTTAGTCTCTTGATCACAGACAAGAAAAAGCAGACACCTGCTGCTATTCTTGAAGCAACACTCACTTCTCAATCCAATTTTCTTTTTAACCAGTGAAGAGGCATTTGTTCCTGTCTGTGTTATACAAGATAATTAACTTTTGAAAGCTTTGCAAATGATTATGTTACAGTTAATGCTTTAAGGAGGCCCTACTGCACCCATCAGATGCATGGCTATCATCACAAAGGCCCTGAGGTCCGCTGATGGAGCCACAATGACTAAAACACTTTATTTTTAATGAGGGAGAGTTTCTGCAGTGTGGCAATCAATACTCGTCACTAAAGAGAAATGGGTTCCTTTATAATTGTTACAAATTCAATTATTTCAGCAAAAGTAAACACAGGCTGTAAAAATATGTTAAGTTAGTCTGGGCTTCAAATTCTTTTTGTCTGAAATATAGCTTTTTTTTTTTTTTGTTTATAACACACAATAGTTCTGACCTGTAGGTTATGGCATCTGAAACAATTCATATAATAACATGAATAGCAGGATTCATCTCTAGGCCCCTTTGCCTATTTCACTAAGATAAAAAGATATTTTCTTCCTTATAATGTGTAGGATGTGTGGGATGCTCTCTGTCATACCACGTTTTAGAGTAAGCATTCATTACATGTTTGTTACCCTTGAGCTAGAATATTGAAGTACATTTCAAATTTTAAACCTAGATGCTAGCTTATAAAGTTTATTATCTAGTGAGGACCAGAAGATGAATCAGCTCATGATTAGGCTCGATGATAATAATACCAATTGGTAAATTATTAATAAAGCTAATATTTCATATATACTCGGGGAAATGAAGACTGTGGGCTTTGTAATTCCAAGGCAATAATGCCCTCATAACCCACATACAATGGGTATTCTATATACACTCTTGCTGGTCATCTCAATGATCTTGAAAGACTTCATAAAGAAAAACAGGAATTGATGTGTAGTGAAGCGAGTTCCTTAGGGCAAGTAAGACTTTTAGTTTCATGATCAGGCAATAAATGACATTTAAATAGAGGGGGACATATAAGAAGGGTCATCGCCTTTGAAAGATAAAATTCCAGGACGAGAGAGGTTCTGCCAGCTTCAAGATAGGAAGTTTGATAGATCAAGCAGCTGAACAACCACTCACAGGCAAGACTTCATATGATAAACATTCATGCTTCCATAATTAAAAATATATACATTTTATGGCTTTGCAAAAAACAATTTTCAAAACAGCCTTGGCAATAGGAACTCACTTAGAAGTTCATTTTGCAGATGAGAACATATGAAATATTTTAGTGAAGCATATTGATGAAGTTATGTATCAAGAAGGAACAGAGACAAATAGACTGCGGGTGAAGTCTGTATTCAATCCCCAAATGGACAAAGGAAAACTACAAAAACAGATCAGCTCATTAAGGAGAAATCCACTGACAATTTTCCTATAGGATCTCTGAAGTCACGGCAGTTTCTAACAACAGCTAATTTCTGGATACAGGGCCTGCTTAGGCTAACCCTTCACTCAGGATCTTTGTTCTTGTTTTGTAGCTGAAGGTTGGCCACAGGGTACCAGCTTTGAGCTTCATGGCCCTTGAGATTACTCTCTTGAGCACAGACACTTTCTGGACCCATGCGTTGTCCTTTCTGCCCAGTATTTCCAGCTTTTCTATCCTCCCCTATCTTGTGATGGTGACTTTCACAGCAGGCATCCTCTATGCCATACACAGAGTACCAGGCTCTAAGAGACTGGCTATGAGTGTGTGGGATGGACAGGTCAAGCATTGGTTAAAGGAACTAACCTGGAATTTTTTTTGAGTAACAGATGTTCTCCCCACCAAAACATAACATTAGGAGTATCCTAATTGCTTTTCTGGACCATGTACTGAAAAACTGAAGCCCCCAAAGTGACTCAAAATGACCAGAACAGGCATATACGACACTGTCCACAGACACCCTTAGTCCCTCTTGTTTGTTCATCCTGTGGACATAGCATAGAGTCTAATGGAGTCTGATAATTGCAGGAAAGCAGCATATTGCATGCACAATGTTTTATGTATTAAAGAATATTTTATAAGTATGTTTTCAATGCTCTGTACAGACAATGATTTATTTCATTAGAGCTCAGTTTAATACCAGTGTTCTTCCATCTGCAGATGGAGACAAGCCGACTCCAGCTCTGTGCATGCTAAAGTTTAATGGCAATATTTGAATTTCCTCTAAAGTTTTTATTTTATATTCATACATATGATGGATGACAATAAACATTTGATTGTTGCTTTTGTTCCTGAGTGTGTTAATATTGGCTACTAAGATGCATTTAATTGACAAATATTTGCATCTTAGAGATAGCTTATAGGGGAAAAAATTCAGGCTTCACCTTTTATTATAACATTTTTATCCACAGATACATTAATCATCAGCTTAAAACTTAGAAGCAATCTTTCCCTGCAGCACACAGAACACAGTTGTTACTGGTGAACACAATTATCTATTTACGTGAGACCTTTCTACACAGAGATTGTTTGAAGCTTATGTGCACCAGTTCCACTTTTCTCATTTGTTTAATACGTTAGAGTTCTGCGTAAGCCAAATAGTATGCTAAGTTGCTCTATTACTGAGAGAAAATTACATACTACCAACTTTGAACTTGAGATGAAGTAAAGTCAATCCCTAAGAGGAATGGGATCTGTCTATGGACATCAGGTGAGACGGTGATATTTAGAGAGGCTTCATTTCATGTGTTAATACGGTCAAAGACTTCTGTTGATATCTCCGACCAGTTGCATGACTTTCCTGGCACACAATTTACTGTTGGCTTGCATTATGGAGCTGTGCTTCACCTGAGCTTAGTAGGCCCTACAGGGATGGGAACTGCAAATAGATAATGTTCAGTGAGAGATGGACTTTCTGATAATAGTCCCCATGGGAAGTTGCATAATGGTGTGGGCGGTCACAGACAAAAGGAAGCAAGAGAAAAAGAAAGGGATGGTGTGGGTGGATGCTTAGAATCTGGGCTTGTGTCAGGTCTTAGATCTGGGGATGAACAGGACAGGTAGCCCAATTCAGTTTCTGCTGCTCAGCGGATGCATCACAAAGAATTGTCCCTTGCAAATCTTTCAGTGTACCTACAAAAATACCACTGTGAACCCTCTCTATTGTCAGGACACTATAGTGAAAGAAGTCAGTGCTCTGTGTAAAAGCTCTTCCAATACTAAAAGGGCTGACAGAGTTCTATAATAAATGGTTACTATTAACATCGCTGCTATAAACAAAAGATGATGCCAATGGTGGGGGGAAAATCAGAGACAGGTGTGGTGGTACACCCCAATATTTGAGCACCAAGGAGGCTGAGGCAGAAGGGTTGTGTGTTTATGGTCAGCTCTGTCCATGTAGCCAGACCTTGTCTTTAAAAATTATCAAAGAAGTCAACAGGGTGACAGTTGAGGCTCATGTGATACCTGCTCCTGGCAGGTGCTATGGGGAAGTGGTAGAAAGAGGTGGAGCCTAGCAGGAGATCTTCCATTGCTGAGATGTGCCCATGAAGGGAATTGTGGGACTCTAGTTTCTTCCTCTGACAGGTTTTCTCTGTTACATGTGCCCTACCACAATGCACTGTGTTGACATATGTCAAAATCTACAGAACACATCTACCATGGATTAGCATCTCCAAAGTGTACATGGAAGCACAGGATTCTGCTTTATTTACAAGTCTGTGACCACAGAAATGTGTGATAGTAAAAGACAGCTGACTGGCAGCCAGGTTGCATTCAATCCCCTGCCAATTCAGAGACAGAGAGACTCACTGGCTTCAACCTACACTTGACTGTGCCCACCTGACAAAAGCCAGTGACTCATTTTAGTAAACTCAGTAAATTCAGAATCCAAGAACGCACCTGACTGAAAACAAGTATCCAAAGGTAGATGCCCATGGAGATGGACAGACTTTCCACTTCAGGGACTGATTGACATGTGTGCCGAGGTGAGCAATCTGTTTTGTTACAGTGTTCCCTAATGCAGCCAAACAGAAGCCAGGGTGTACCATCTTCCACATTAGAGCATTTCAGGCTCAGTTATATGAAAAAAAAAATCTCTGTCCCTTGAAAATAATGGATTAAACACTGAAATTTGAAGAAATTCTAAGTATGTAAAATTTTAATATAGCCTGGGCAACTTTCCTCGTTTGTTATACCATTCTCTTCAAAAAAAAAAAATTAAAAACCACATTTGCTCGTGCTGACTTATTTGTTTACAGGAACTACTTGGCCTTTTTGAGTCTGATTGCCTTCCTCTGTAAAAATGGAGCATTGGAAGTTCTGGGAAGATAGATCAGAACTTCCAATGGTAACATGCTTACCCTGCATGAATCTCTAGGGTTTTCTGGCCAGCCAGTCTAGCGGAATTGGCAAGGTCTAGGTTCAGTGAGAGTCCTTTACCCCCGAAATAAATAAATACGTAGTATGTGATTAAGGAAAATAGCCAGTGTCAACCTCAGTCCAGTACATGTGCTCATATGTGGACATAAACATGAACACACACACAACACACACATACAGATGTGCACACACAGATGGGTGCACATGCACACATATGTATACACATGCACAGGGCACACACACACAATGGACCATCAGTGGACACCTTCAGGTACCGTTCATTCTATTCAAACTGACAAAGACATTAATAAGTCCAAAACAGTACCAGCACCAGGCTGACTAAAAACATCTCAATTTATTCTTCTACTCTATCTTTTCTTTTATTAGCAATAGAAAACCCTTAAATACCTTCTAAACCACCAGGTCAGAGAATTGACCCCAATTTAAAACTAAAAATTGCTTATTAAAATGCTTTCAAAAATACCTCAAATCAAAAGTATGTATCATATTCTCAAATTTTCTATTGACTAATTTTTAAAAAGACAAGTGCAGTAGAAAAAGAGAATTAAGAAATGTGCTTTACCTGGATGCCAACCTCACAGGAGTTTAGGACACTGCTCATTTGTTGATTGACAAAGAGAGTGGCCATGTGCAGGCTCATGCCTTCCCCAAGTGAGCCATAAGGTGGGAAACACCCATGAATGTTAACAAATAATATGTCCTTGCTAAGCATCAGGAAGGGAACATTTACATGTCAGACACAACTTTATATTTCTATATTTTGGAGGCAAACACTACAATGCAGCTTAGTGCTACTTATTATTTTTAATTCCCAAACTTATTTTGAAAACAAGAATGTCAAATGATCCTTGTTTGGAAACCATAGGAAAATATCTCCGTAAGACATTTAAAGTGAATTATTACAATGCGTCTGTTGTAAAAACAATATATTTTATGGGTCTGAATGACAGAATATTTATCTTCATCATAAGAAAAAGTATCTGTGAATTAGTTATGGCTTCAGACCTCTGGAGTAATCAATTCTCCTCTCGCTTGTGGGATAAATATATTTTACTGCCGTCATCACGCATTCATGTTCACGCTAAGGGCTTCTGACTGCTCTCAGGATCATGGGTATATAAATTTATTTCTATGGGTGTAGCCCCAGAAGGTATGCACACTGACTATATTAAGCAGGGTTTTTGAGATTTATTCCCAAATGAAGGCACCATGTCAGAACATTTTTAAAAAATTAGTCTTATTGTCCTGTCAGATATTTTTGCTTTCTCATTTAGTCAAATAACGTGCATCAGGATACTTCAACAAGATTAAACACCTGCCTCTTAGGAAATCAAACTAGTGCATACTGCAGTTGAATCTTCTACCATTCCTATTTAGAAAATCATTTATAAATTCCCAGCTTCACCTCATTGACTAAAGAAAGAAACAATCTGACAAATTCCAAGAGACCCATGTGGCCTCTGTCTATGGTGTCGGTGGATCTGTTTAATGGAGAATCAAGACTGCTGGCTGGCTGAGCCCTCCTGGGTTCCAGCCTGCAGTTCATCTTAGAGGCTCCCCTTGACTGGGAGAAAAGGGCTGGTAAGTGATCATGAATTTGACAGATATTTCTAAAATTTATTGGCTCTGAAGGAACTATGCACCTGACAATTTTCATGCTCATTTTTCTGCCTACATTTTCTTGCATTTCTTTAATGTCACATGTTCCTAAAGTAGCAAGCACATGCAGGAGTCTCCATGGGATAGACATCGATTCACATACAACTTGTCTTTGAAATATTCCAAATTTTCAGTTCACAGCTGTGAAATAAGAACCCCAAGAATGAACCCAGGGTAGCATTCTGTCCATGTCAAACTTCTCAATGGATGCAATGTTTGCTTTTTCTCTAATTCTGTATAACAGCATGGTGAGAGGGTGTCTTAAAAAAAAAAAAGAATGAGGAATATTAAGTACTCACTAATAGTTCCATGAATGTTCATTTTCTGGTCTTTTATTAGTTATAGATGTTGCTGACTTTACACTGACATTTTAAATACTTTAATTTATTCTAGTTCTTTAACATTTTCCTGGATACAATGAATATTGCTGTCAGTATGATGATAGTGATGGAGGTCTCACCACCTTAGACGCAGTACCAAATTCTGAAGATGTGCTAAGCAGTTTCCTTCATTTTACACACCCACATTTAGCTTATCTATCTCCATGACTAACATTTAAGTTTTATCTACTGTAAAGTGCTTAGTGACTGCCCTCATGACAAGGAATACTCTCTTTGCCTGTAACTAGAAACATGGCTAACACCCACTTTACAGACTCCTCTCCTATCTGTTATGGTGTGCTGGGAAAGCCTTACAGCTTGGTTGTAAATGCTGGGACTTTTATTTCTGACTTAGCCCGTGAGCTCTGTGTTGTAGGACCAGTCACCTCTCCTCTCAGAGCCTTAGGATTCTGGTCTGAAGCAGTGTCGGCAACAGTGCTATGTCACAGGAGTTATTGGGAGAAAAATCCCATGTGATAATGAATGGCAGAGTCTCTGAAACATTGCAACCTCCTCAAGTATATTTATACACAGGAGCCTGGCTGAGGAGAGGACCCATTCATTAAAAGGTCTGCGCATGGAGCGCGGTAGTGACTCCCTCTCTTCCCAAGGATTCACGAGGAGATATTTCTCTTGTGAAAAGAAATGGTCCTGGGACACATTTAAATTTCGGATTCTGTGGCAGCTTCGGTGATGTAGTCCTTCTCTGCTCCTTTAATACTCATAAATTCTTTCTTCTCAGTTTACAAATTCCTATGAAATAGAATCCTGTGCTTTAGGCTGTCAAAACCAAAGGGAGTTTAAGACATCTCAGTTCCATTAAAAATATATCTTTCTGTGTTTTGCTTTAGAACTGGGGTGAAAGTAAAACATTGTATCGAAAAGCAGAGGTCACAGCAACTGGTTATGCAGTGTCAAATGGTGAGCCCTGAAAATGTATACACAAGTAACATCACATAGACTGAGCAGGCCGTACTCAGGTACTTAGAAGTAGATTGAGATCAATCATATTTAACGTGATGAATAGTCAGCAGTCAGCGATTGAAATATGTGGCTGACTCAGTTCAAATGCTCTGAATGAGATGATACAGCAGATTTTGAATAAGTATTAAAAATCAAGGCCATTTCATATTTTCAGATATTCATATATACATTCATGTATATTCATATATTTCATATATATAAATGAATCACCAATTTCTTAAAAGGCCAACAATTTGAAAAAGAGCAAGGAGAGGAGAGGGGTATATAGGAAATTTGAGGGAAGGAAAGGGAAGAGAGAATTGATGTAATCGTGTTGTCATCTCAGGAAAGAGAAGAAATATTTAAAACAAAGCAGAGGCAAACAGTTGCTTTTCCTCAAGACACACTGTCGCTTGAGAATTGCTGCCATTGTGGCCTCCTGGTGACATGGAAGGTCACCAGCTCATTGATTTCTGTAACTCACACTCATTATCAGGTGCCACCCCTCTCTATAATGCTCCTGTCTATTCGCTGCCATGGTGGTAAGCCATCTTTAAGCTTCCTGTGCCAGTGCAATAGCCTGATAGATGTTCACTGCCTTCCATGTCCATCTGTTTCACGCGACTACAATATGGCTAACCCAAAACTGCACTGCTTCCTGTGGCTCTTTAGATGACAGTGTATGAGTGGACCTTTACTTTTCAGAGTTGTGCTCACACTCAGCAAGGTACTGGTTGACTATGGACTACTTCTCTACCGAAAAGGAGGCTGATCTCAGTCAAAATGCACCAACCTCTGTATCAAAACACACAACTTTGAATAGGTAATACAAGAGAATACAAAGCCATTTCACTAGTAATATCATAAGATATCATAGTGAAATAATGGTTTTGGAATGCAATGGGGTAAGTATAGTAAAATCAGTTGTGACTGCATTTATTTTTATCTCCCCTTTCCATTTCCTAATACAGTAACTGGAAAATCTTAAATTTTCCTCCAATTGCCTTCGTGGGTCCCAGTACTTCTCTCCTGGTGACGCTGACCTGAGAAAGTGAGCACTGAGCTCCTGGTCTGATGATTTCCAGTCCCAGTCTAACCTCACCCACCACTCTTCCTTTCTCTGAAGTACCCTGGAGACATCAAGCATCATGCGGTTCCCACACATCCCGTCTTAAGTGCTTCTCTCTTCAATTCCTTTGGACTCCTACAAGAATGCCTTGGACAGCGCAGCAGCCCTAACTACTTCCCACCTTACACTGTAGCTGGATTTCAGTTCTGTGTGCCTTCTGCTTCTGACCACGACCCCATTTCTGTAGGTTAGCCAAATAAAATGTAGGGTGCTCAGTTAAATCTGAATTTTAAATAGTCAGTAATATAATTTTTTTGCTCTTGCAGTGATTATGACATATTTATGCTAAAAAAACCCAACATGCCTTTTATGCAAAGCTTCTATTTCACTGTGTGGCTTGCACTTTTATTTACTAAATCTACACAGTAGACATCCCACAATTCATATAATGATTGCCCTAGAAAGCATCCACGCAGCATGATTAAATGATGGTAAGATGGAAAAGTAATCTTTATGAGTGACCTACATCCTTGATTATCCTACCTACTTTTAGATTCTCCATTTACTTAAAACAAAGCTCATACATGAGATAAAATCATAGAGCTGAGCCAGTGTCACAGAGGCACTTTACATTTGAGCACAATTTCCCCTTTACACAGCTGAGCTCATTCCTAGAGACACATCTGGTCATGGGAGGAGCAAACATCCCAGATAACAATGATGGCAAACACCATCAGTAGGGAGATTGCGCCTTTTTCACATGAATAATAGTTGGAACCCAACCATATCTACATTTTATATGTAATATTTTACTTCCATATCTGAAAGGCCTTTGGAACTGCTGGGCAAATAGGAAAAAGAAAGAAAGGCTAATAATTTCTATCAAGACATTCGTCCCTGACTCTCTGGCGTGTTATAGACAGTTGCTGGCTATCAGATGAAAGCCGCCTAACTCTAGCAACACATCCTTTGTTTATCTGGCACTATTCCTCTGCCCTGTTAACTCTGTGCAATTACCCTGTGAGCAGCATTAGAGAAAGAAGCATTCAGCCATTTCATTTTCGAAAATAACAGAAGTGGCATCCTCAAACTCTGTGGCAGAACCTCATGTCATTGTGAAGCTGACTGATGCTCCGCATCAATTAGACACCAGGCTAAGTAAGCAGATGTGGGGCACGCTCAGTCCCTCGGATGCGTTTACTGTCTTAGGCATTTTTCCAGCAGCACCAGGGACTGTATTTCAAATGTAATTGAAGCACTGCACATTCCAATGTATGCTCCAGGATCGAAAGGGCAATTTTCTATGTTTCTCATGTACTACTATCATCCTTAAGTTCATAGGATCTCTGCATTTCCTGGAATACTCGGTGAGTTCTCTTTTGGAGAAGATACACTTGTTATATCTGGGATAACCTCCGTTTACAACTTCTGCAATTAGGTCATTGTATGATGTATTCTAATGAACCATGAATAAAGTATCTAAGTGTTCAATTCTCACAACTACTTAACAGATCTCTATACTATCCAAAGTTATTTATATAAGTAATACAATTCTTAACATACCTCAAGGGCATTTTGTATAGGGAAAATAAACAATTCTTAACTCCACATGAAACCACAAGCACATTTAGCTGAAGGATGAACAAACCTGGAAGCATCTTACTGTCAGATTTGAAAATAGCCGCTGGTCCTCAACATCCCGAAAGGATACCAGCATCGTTAAAGGTCCTCAGCAGATACCAATGCTAGAGGATAATCAAGTCCCTGATCACAGCCCTCCACATCCCTGAAGGACTGCCTGTAGGTTCTTTTGCACATACCATGGCTGGGAGATAGTCAAGTCCTTCACTATGGTTCTTTGCATCCTTGAATGAGTGACTGTAGGAACTTCTGCACAGACCAATGGTGGGGGATAGACAAGCCCTTCATCATGGTCCTCCATATTCCTGAAGGACTGGCTGCAGGGTCTTGTGTGCATACCAGTGCTGGGGGGGGGGGAGTCAATTCCCTCATACAAAAAGATATGGTATTTTTATTCTACCAAAGCTCTTATTCTCCACAGTAGTTACAACTCTGAACATATGTGTGCTGTGAAAGTTCTTGTAGTAAGAAAAAGAGTATGCAACTTAAAAAATATTACAACTTATAGCTAGTTGAATCCTTGAATGCAGAACCACAGCTGTGGAAGGTCAAGAACTCTTTTGAGAGGAGCAATAGAGTACAAAATAAAGACATAGAAAACACAAAGATAAACTCACACATTTCCAGTCGATTCATCTTCAACAAAGGTGCCAAGAACCCTCAATGGAGAAAGGGAAGTATTTTAATAAACACTTCTGGGCTATCTAGAGATTCACATGCAGGCAAAAATTGGACATTATGTGACAGCATGCCACACAAAATAAAAATGTTGCATGCTCTCTTCTATTCAAGCATAGAGAGTCTGAATAGAATGACTTCCGGGATCAGGGAAATGGGGAGATTTCAATCAAACAGTACTAAGTTTGAGTTAAGCGGTAGGACTAAGTCTTCAGAGTCATATGTACATGTGGTGATGACACTGGCAATGCTGTGGTGTTTTTCTGAAGATTTCTAAAACAGTGTATAAAAAAACCCCATCAACCACACACTTCACAATGTACCAAAGTATCAAAATATGTTGACTCCCACAATTAAATAGCAAAATGCCCCTGTGATGGCTATTCCTGGTTGTCAACTTGGCTATATCTGGAATGAACTACAATTCAGAACTGGAGCACACACCTGTGATCCAGATCTTGAGGCTGGAAGACCCAAGTTCCTGACCTGGATCTTGGTTTGGAGACCTCGAGGCATGGAGGCCATGAAAAGCTTAGGTCCACGCAACATCTTTAATACCAGGAGACTGAGTTCAAGGTCAACCCATGACAAAGCAAATGCCTGATCCAGGTGTGGTGGCACACACTTTTAATCTGGGCCACACCTTCTGCTGGAGGCCTTCATAGAGACATTGGAAGAAGGGAGATTCACTCTTTTTCGATCGCTTGCACTTACTTGCCAGCACATCTGTCGGAATCTACTTCTACAGAAGAGCAGCTCTAACAATTAGCTTAGATCCTTGGACTTCCCATTCACAGCTGCCCATTGTTGGATAGTTGGACTACAGACTGTAAGTCATCACAATAAATTCCCTTAATATAGAGAGGTATTCCATAAGTTCTGTAGCTCTAGAGACCCCTGACTAATACAGCCTCTTTCTTTTATGCAAGAAAAAGAAAATTCTTACACACATACACAAACACATGCACATGCACATGCATGGCCCTGGTTTTGTAAATTCTTTTTCTGTTTTTTTTTTAATTAAAAAAAACTTTAATTGGATCTTTACTTATCAACATATTAATAAATTAGTAGATTAAAGACACATATTACAAATTGAAACAAACACAAAAGTAAACTCTTTGTAAATAGTTGGCTGTAAACTAACATTGGGAAAACTCACTCAGGCTACATCTTCTAAATCATATAAAAGGTAAACTCTTTTACACAAAAATCAAAAATAAAGGTTGAGTAAGAATTCTGAGGCAATACTTGTTTTAGTATAGAACAAAAGAATCTGATATCTGTGTATGTCTATAAGAAATAAACATTTGAATCTAACCAATAAGAAGGAAAAAAAGATGTGTACTTAGTAAACGACAAATCGTATGCATGGTAACAGAAATTATAGGAGGCAACAGAAGTTAAGTGGGAGGGGTTAAAGGAGGCGATGGCTCTTGTGTTCCTTTTTCATTTTTGTGACACGATAACCTGAGTTGAAACCAAGTTCCCAGATTGGTGTCTCCTGGTCATCATCCTCTTTCATGTTTTAATGAGCAAGGACTGAGCAGAGTTTTAGAATTAGGTTTAAATAACCACCTAGTGAATGCTGATTCAAGGATCAGTGGCTCTGGAGATCCGAGCAGCAAAATTAATTGCTTGCTGACATGGCTCCAGTGGCTGAGTGCATTTCTGATGTGAGATTTTTCTCCTTGTGGTTCCCTCCAGAAATCTACACACTGGTTGCCTGCTTTATTACAAAAAATGAATGGAAAGAATATTCTTTGCTACACTTTTAGAGTATTCTAAGGATTGATTTGAAATTGTAGAACCATGTCAGAGTAGTGGTTACTCACATGTAACTTAAACCATTTCAGACTACTGAGTATAAACATTCTCAGACTCTTTCAGAGTCTCTGTTTATTTCAGCTGGAAAGCCCTGACACTCCAGGGTACATCACTATACACAGGTGTAGACACAGTAAAAATCCACAGTCTGCTACAGTGACGTTCATAGGCTGTTACTCCATTTTAATTCTGTTTATAGAGTGGGCAATGGACCATGCTTCCCCAATCACAGCAACCTGAACTCCTCAGAGAACCAAACTCCAGAGAAAATAAAACAAAGAAATGAGCAACGACAATTCCCTTCCCCGACACCACCAAAAACAGCTTGGCTCCTGCCTCTGCTTGTGTTTGGTGTTGTATGGGACGAGGTGCAGGTGGCCCACAGAAGAGGCGCCGCTGATGAACCCACAGCAACACTTGGGTACCTGCTGGGTTTGAATATGAACCCTCTGAATTCTTACAACCTAACTGAGCAATGCAGACTTCCAAGTCTGAGTTGTTCTAGGAGTCAGGAACAACCCCAATCTTCCAGATCGGAGGCCGTGCAATCTGATAATTTCAAATACTACAACAGATTGGCTAGTAAGCAGTGCTACAACATACTGAGCCTGACAGGTAAGTTTTGGTATCTTCTATTTGCTATGAGGCCTTGGTCCATGGTCTCAGCTACCCAAAGTTCTACTTACTTATCTATAAATAAAATAGTAACCAGAATAATTATACATGTATTAAGAAGTTGATAGGAGTATGATGCTAATGATACTTGTCAAATAAACTCAGGACTGGTGATACAAGTCTCCAATTACGCACTTGGGCTAAGGTGGAAGTATTGCTATGATTTTAGGATAGTATGAATGACACAGAGTACAAGACTAGCCAGGGAACAGAGACAATCTCCTCCCTCCTCTCCCTCCCTCCCTCCCTCCCTCCCTCCCTCCCCCCCCCCCCCCGACACACACAGACACATAAAACACACACACACACACAGACAGGCAGACACAGACCAAGACACATATACAAACACACGCACAGACAAATCTAGAGACACACAAACACACACACAGATATATAAATCCCCTCACAAACTCAAACTTTAATGAGGCTACAATCCATTTAATTTCAAAAGCTGTGGAAGTTTTTTTTTTGTGTGTGTGTGTGTAAACAAATAATCTAAGAATCACAAAAACTAAAATCAAACTGGAAAGTCGCTTCAGCAGGCATGGCACACTACGCAGCCATTGTACAGCCACTTATTCTACCTCAACAGTCTCATTAGGGCAAGCAGAGTTGTTTGAACTGAATTGCCTAGAGTCAACTGCTTTGTTTAATCATGTTGACAAGGGCACAAAAGTTATAGTGTGTGTGTGTGTGTGTGTGTGTGTGTGTGTGTGTGTGTGTGTGTG
>JADRCD010223353.1:731-12372 GCA_019843815.1 Montemys delectorum
ACAGGACAACTGCACAGGACAACTGCACAGGACAACTGCACAGGACATCTGCACAGGACAACTGCACAGGACAACTGCACAGGACATCTGCACAGGACAACTGTACAAGACAACTGCACAGGACAACTGCACAGGACAACTGCACAGGACAACTGCACAGGACAACTGCACAGGACAACCTGAGCACCACTGTTTCTCAGCCTGGGACACTCATCCATCCTTGACCTCTAAGATTTCATTCAAAGCTCTGTGCTAATGTTCCTAATGGCTCCTAATAAATACTTATGGGCACTTCCTTGGTGAAGGCAATGCCCACACTCCTCTGGGTACAGGCTATAGTTTCTCCAGAGCTACGTTGTTTTCCGGATGCCCTTCCACATCATTTTCCTTGCAGATCAGCACCACACTCTCTCAGAGGAGTGTACAGATCTGCTGCACCCAAAACAAAGTGCTTGGGAAGCCATCTTAAAGCTGGGTGATCTGAAGGAAGTAGTTAGACACGATATGATGTCTACCTTCCCCAAGCACGTAGTGCTATGCCAAAGATTGCTACATGGAGTTCAAAGGCCACATCCATGAGAATACCTAGCCAGAGAAAGCTCTCTGCTAGCTCTATAAGGAACCATAAGATTTAAATCCTAAAGCTAGGATCATGCATGTTAGTGCCCATGTTGGCCTTGGATAATTTCAACATCCATGGTGTCCTAATGCAAAGCAAGTGTCCTCTTTCACAGACTTATTCTGAAACTCAGAAGTCCAAAGTCAGTTTATGTCTCACTGGCATAGTGGGTTGCTTTTGGAGGCCCCAGCAGGAATCTGGTTCCCTTTGCAGTCTTAGTGGCTCCTGTGTCTCATAGGTTCTGAACTGTTCTTGTGTCTATCCACTATATCACTCTGGCCCCTGCTTCTCCCAGCTGTGGCCTTCCTCTCAATACAGCATGACCTTCTGCTCTTCCCACATAAGGATATTCAGGAGTATGAATTAATATGTGCAGGAAAATCTTTTCATTCTAAGATTATTAGTTAGTGTCTGCAAAGGGTCAGCTAAGGTAGATCTCCTAGGTTCTGATGTTAGCATGAGGCCTCTTGATAGGGAATTTTTAAGCCTACCACATAGATATTTTGTAAAAACAAAAACTTTGACATTGTTAATTTATTCCCAACATTTATGACAATATTATTATAACATTTTCTCTTGCCTTGTTTGTCTTTGTGCGTGTAAAATGCGTATTTACGATATATAGTAACACAAACATTACAAATCAGGGTTGAAACAATACATTTCAAAATGTTCTGTAGATGGGACTAATGAGAACTAAAAACATATAGGAGTATGATATACATTAAGTAGTTGAACACTGTGCATAGAGTCAATGAACCCCTCCCCAAAACACACACACACACACACACACACACACACACGCACGCACGCACGCGCGAGCATGCGAGAGTGCATGCACGTGCACACACACATGCACACTCACACGCACAGGTGTGCACACACACACGCACACATATAAATACAGGACTATTGTCCTTCCCAAACAAAAGCAAACTCTTTTCAGGGAAAATTTAAATGATATTTTATTTTGTTATTTGTTGGGATGTGCACATACAGCAGTCCACAAATGACAGTGCACATATGGCAGTGCACATGTATGAAATTCAGATGACAACTTGGAGGAGCAGATTCTCCTACATGTAGGTCCTAGAGAGCAAACCCCAGTTGTTAAGCATGGCAGCAAGTGTTCTTTCCCTGTGAGTTATCTCACTAGCGCTCACAAGATCGTATCTGTCTGGATCAAGGTTACTACCTTGACCAAAATAAGTTGGGGAGGAAAGGGTTTATTCAGCTTACACTTCTACATTACTGTTGATTGTTAAAGGAAGTCAGGCAGGAATTCACCCAAGGAGGGAACCTGGAGGCAGGAGCAGATGCAGAGGCCAGAGGAGTGCTGTTTACTGACATGCTTCCTGGGCCTTGCTCAGCCTGCTTTGCTGTAGAACCCAGTACCACAGCCCCACCCACAATAGACTGGGCCCTGTCACATAAATCACAAATTTAAAACATGCTCTGCAAGTTTATCTACAGCTGAGTCTTTCCAGGCATTTTCACAATTGGGGTTCGCTCCTCTCTGACAACTCTAGCTTATGCCAACTTGGCCTAAAACTAGCCAGCACACAACTCTTATGGCCATATTTACCCTATGCATTTTATGCTCAGTAGATTAGATAAAAACTAGATGTATCCAGCTAAATTAATCAGATTTCTTTTTCCGGAGGACTTTCTACATATGAAAAAGCAGGGAAAATTGTCTGCCAAGAGAATAAGAGAAATGTGTAAAGAAAGGATAAGAAAACCTGTCTTGCTTCACAGAGGAAAACAATGGGCAGAGTAAATGGTTGAGAGCTCTTGTTAGGTTCTGGTTCTCCTTAACCGTCAATGGTCCAGCCACTCAGAAGACTGAGCTGGCCTTACAGTGCTAGGGTAACTCCCTCTGCTGACATCTGTCCTCCTTCCTCCTTCTTCTTCTCCACCCCCAATTTTGGTTATATATGTTGTTTTATAGTGGAAAAAAAAATCCTCTAACACAGGGTAGAGTCTTTGGTTTTAAAATAATGGACTCTGATGATAGAATAAGAACAGTAGCTGTAAACTTGTGCTTTGGAATTTACACCTCTTTCCATAAATTTCTTGGTTGTAAAGAAACAAGCTATTATTTATTTGAACTTTTTCTCTGTCTGCCCTGCCCCAAGCAATACTGGAAATTGAGTCCAGGACTGATGCACACTGGGTAACTGCTCTGCCAAGGAGCTATACCCCCTCCCTTCCCCCCTCTCCCCTGCCCTCCTTCCTCTCCCCTCCCTTCTCATCCTCTCCCCTCCCCCTCCCTCCCTCCCCTTCCCATCCCCCTTCTTCCCTGCCCTCCCTTCATCTCCCCTCCCTTCTCTCTTCTCCTTCCCTCCCCTCCTTCCCCTCTCTTCCCCCTTTTCCTCCCCTCTCTTCCTCCCCTTCCCTTCTCTTTCCTTCCCTCCCTTCCCTTCCCCTCACTTCCCCTTCCCTCCCTCTCCTCCCCTCCTCTCCCTTCCCTGTCTTCCTTTTTTCTCCACCTTGTAACACTCGATTTTCCTCATCCTGTAGACCAGGCCAGCCTCACACCCACACAAATCCACCTGCCTTAGCTTGGATAAAGGCATGTTCTACCATAACCAGCTTGCTCTTTTACTTTTTATTTAGGATACAATTATTTATAATGACTTTCTAGATAGAATAGTATCCTTTCAGTAATAAATTAAAGGCCTAGTTAAAAATTGTTTTCTCTGTATTTTTTTCATTGTCTAACACCATATTTAAGTCTATTTTATCATATTTTAATTTTGTGAGGAATATCGTGATATATTAATGTTTACATGTATTGATTGAATCACAGGTAATTAATATTTCCATCTCCTAATAGCACTTTGAGTTTTTCTCTTTAGTTATTCATAACAGTTTATGGAAATTTCCATAAGTTTTCAGTTTAAACCAGTTGGCTATAAGTTGTAATTTCTGGTTATTCAAACAGTTTATTGTAAAGTAAACTATTGTAGAGTATGTAAGAAGACAACACATGACTTGCATGTATCTGTGTTTTGCTACACTTTATGCAACACCCCTTACTCCCATTTCCTGCCACCATTTCCAGCCACTCATAACCACTACTGCACATTTCGATAATCTTTTAAAGCATATGGTGAATGTGCATGAGAGATATGGTGTTTGCCTTTCTGTTTCTCACTCATTTACATAACATCCTTATGTCCATCCATCTTGCTGTAAATGTTAGTCTCTTGTCCTTTGTGAGTGTGAGTAATATTCCATTGTGTATATATATTACATTTTTTGTATTATCATCTATTGATGGGCATCTAGGCTAATTTTGTATCTTAGCTATTGTAAATACTACAACAGTAAACGTGGGCATGTATGTTTCTCTGATTGCATTTCCTCTGGCTATGTACCTAGAAGAAAAATAACTTTCTGTTTTAAGAAAGCTTGTAACATTCTCCCTAGCTCTACTAATTTACATTCCCACCAATAGTAAGAATTCCTTTCTCTTATGATAGTAAAATTTTTAGTTTAAACCAATTAGCTACACGTGGTGCTGTTAAAACTCTATTTACCAGGAGGTAGTGGTGCATGCCTTTAATCCCAGCACTTGGGAGGCAGAGGCAGGCAGATCTCTGTGAGTTTGAGGCCAGCCTGGTCTACAGAGAAAGTTCCAGGACAGCCAAGGCTATACAGAGAAGCCCTGTCTTAAGAAACCAAAAAACAGGGGGCTGGAGAGATGGCTCAGCAGTTAAGAGCACTGATTCCTCTTCCAGAGGTCCTGAGTTCAATTCTCAGCAACCACATGGTGGCTCACAACCATCTGTAATGGGATCTGACGCCCTCTTCTGGTGTGTCTAAAGACAGTTAAAGTGTACTCATATGTATAAAATAAATAAATAAATCTTTAAAAAGAAAAAAAGAAACCAAAAACCAAATAAACAAAATTTAAATGAATTTAGATGTGCAACCATCTAAAGGAACAGTAGAGAAGTTTCTGTAAAGTTTACACTTTCACTGTTTGAACAGTAGTATTTATGAAAGATTTTTGTTTTTGTTTCCATTGTGCTTTGAGTAGGTATAAAGCAAAAATGAATACCCAAGCAATAGCTGAAACACCAACCTTTATATTTTTTTTTTGTTTATTACAATCAAGGTTTTCCCATCTGGAAAATGGAGTAACCTTGGGTTTGTCTTACAAAGAATTATGGGATAACAAACAAACTTGACCTTTATGTGTGTGTGCAGCTTCTTCAAGGGCTGAGTTTGGAAACTCTGTCACCTGCTTGGTCCACTGAAGTTCCTGATTTCATACTCTTTTGCTCTGTGAAAACAAGACTTTTAGTCAGTCAACCTAAAAGCTTCTGATCTGATCAGAGACTTGCTCTGTTCCGCTCTACTTGAAAGGAAGCTGCGAAGGAGGCTGAATGGGTTCTGCCTCTGGAAATGCTCTTGATTTGCTTTCGGATCTCAGTTCCAGCTGTGCTGCCTCCATTCCTGCCTTGGCCTCCCCTGGTCTTCTCTTTCTCTACCTACACTCCTCTACAGCCTTTCTGAAGGGGAAGCCAGACCAAGGCCCTTACATGCCAATCACTTGCCTGACTGTCTCACACATTGTCTTCCCATCGGCTTCTTTTTGTATTTAGTATAAAATCAAAACTCCGGGGCTGGGGTGAAGGCTTGGTGGGAAAATGAATGTTATGCAAGCCTGAGGACCAGAGGTATTCTCCTCTCTGTTCTGAAGAGTCTCAGCTCAGGACTCCAAGACCAAGTTCTCAGCACAAAGGAGCTTTATTTGCCCCTGAGGGACAGAGGGTGGGGATGAGAGACAAAGATGGGAACTAGGGAATGAGGGAGAAGGGTAAGGGATTAAGGGAGAAGGAGGAGGAGTATTTGTCTCGGAGGGGGACTGCCTCTGGGTAGAGAAGAAACATAGGAAAATTTGATAAAGGTACAAGGGGAAAACCCACGTTAGGATGAGCTGCTTAGTTTTAATTGGGCGTGTTAATTGGGTGAACCAAAGGAGGCTTCAGCTGCTGGGTTTCGGTACTTTGATAGTTGGACCTTGAGAGTCAGCATCAGGAAGAAGAAGTGGCCAGATAGACCTTGGGGGCTGGCTCCAAGAATGTGATCTCCAACTTTTTATCAAGTCAGAGGGACTAGGGATAAGGGCAGGGCCTGCCAGAGCCATGCTTGCCACACTCAAGTTGGCTAGAGTCCGTCTCTTCAAGCTCCAGGAGAGGTTGGACTATTGAAAGTTTTGTTCCAGCAGGGAACATAACATGACTCTGTGGGTAAGACAGTTTGCTGTGCAAACATGGAGATCTGAGGGTAGATCTCCAGAGACCAGTTGAAGCACCAGGTGTTACCGTGCATACCCCTTACCTCCATGGAGTAAGAGATGCGGGAGTGGAGGTGAAGATAGGCAAAATGTATTATGTGTCTCACTGACGGGCGGCCAGCCTACTCAAAAAATGGTAAGCTCTGGGTTTCACAAAAAACCCTGTCTCAAGGGAATGTGGTAGAGTGTGACAGCACAGGACTCCTGACATCTTCTCCTGGCCTCCACACTGACGAGTCCATCTGCACATACATATATATCCATACACAGTCACACAATACACACTCATACACATACTCACATACAAACACACTTATACACATTCACACTCACACATATACACACCTACTCATACATATACACACTCATATATATATACACAATGAGACATATACACACACATATACCATACACACATATACACTCACACACATTCATAATCACACACATACACACTCACATACATACTCACACACATGCACACTCACACATATACACACATATACCACACACACATTTACACTCACACAGCTTCACACACACACACTCACACACATACACATTCACATAATAATCACACACATACATACACATATACACACACATATACCACATACATATATGCACTCACACAGATTCACACTTACACACATACACACACACATATACCATACACACACTCACACACACACTCATTCACATTCACACATATACATACACACAGTCAAATACATACATACACACACAATCACACACATACACACGCACATACATATATCATACATACTCATACCCATACACACTCATTCACACTCACACACATATACACACACATATATACACTCACACACATTTACACTCGTACACATTCACACTCACACACATGTACCATATACAAATATACACAGTCATGACACATGACAGTAGGTGCTCAATAAATAACTATTTATTAATTGAACAAAAGAAAATCTGCCTGCAGCTAGTGAAACAGAGTGGATAGCTTTTGCCCTGGATATGAATAAAGAGCTCAGATCTGTTGCTGGGTCCTGGCATGTGGTTCTTAGAGCCAGCGAGGGAACGCGAACCCCACCTCCTTCCCTCTGACCTCCCTGGTCCATTCTTTGTTGCTGGAGAAATTTTTCTATTTTCTTTCTTTTTTTTTCCTTCTTTTTTCTTTTTTCTTTTTAATCCTTGTGTGTATATGCTAGGGTGCGGGTGCCAAAGCTCAGGTATGGAGGTCAGAGGGAAACTTGCGGACTTACATCACTCCTTCCTGTCCCTGGGGCTCAGGAATCAAACTCAAGTTCCCAGATTTCTTTAGTGAGCATTTTTTACTCGCTGAGCCGTCTCAGTAACCCAAACTTGTTTTATTTTAAAAAGGATTTATTTACACTTACGTTTCCACGTGAGTACATGCATGTATAAGGATATCTGCAGACACCAGCAGAGGGCGTCAGAGACCTTGGGCCTGGAGTTACAGGCAGTTTTGAGCCACCCAATTGATTATGGGTTCTGAGAACTGAAACCTGGTCCTCTGGAAGAGTAGCAAGCACTCTTAACCACTGAGCCCTCCCTCCAGTACCCTCTCTATGTTTAAATACATGTGATCAAAGTGTGACCTCTGCATAGCCCAGCATTAGAATTCATTCAGAGGTTCCAGGGATCTGTGTGGGTTAGGGGTTGGGGCCTCTCTGCCTCAGAAGTCATAGACTTCATTTTTATCTTATTTAATGTATGCTGAGGGAATGGCTGGGGGGTTGTTTGTGCACATGTGGAGGCCAGAGCTTGATGTCAGACACCATCTGCAATCACTCTCTGCCTTGTAGACTCTCAGGGGCCTTTGAGTCCACGGATCCTCCTGTCTCCCCACATCCCCTTTCTCCTTCTCCTGGAGACTAGGATTATAGGCATGTGCCACCCTGGCTCTTTATGTGGATGTTGGGGACCAAAGGCCTGTTCCCATGCTTAGACAAGTACTTTACAACTGAGCCACTCCTGTCCTCAGCCCTTTCCTCTCCTTTGTCCCCTTTTCTTTTTCAGTCCTTGAATCTAATCTAGGACCATGAACACACTAAGCAAGCGCTCTATCCCTGGGCTGCATTCCCAGCCCTTGATTTATTGACACAGTTCTCACCATCTGTCTCACACTGGCCTTGAACTCAGTGTGTAGCCCAAGCTGTCCCTGAACTCTAGGTCTTCCTGCCACTGTCTTCTGAGCATTGAGATCATGGCTGTGTGCCACCATGCCCAGTCTCTGATCAGATTTCCCAGCAAGCTCTTTCTGGTCATGTATATAGAATTAAAATGGATCAAGACTGGTAATTAAGTGGCTGTTCTGGGCAGGTTTATTATGGTAAAGAACTGGGCCTGAGGGACACTGGGGAGATGCAGTTTCCGGGGCTGCTTACTGGTGCTCCTCCCAACTGGACTCAGAGATGACTCAAGCAGTGTCATTTGGTAGATAGGGTGTCAGGGCAGGTTTGAAGGAGCACTGTGGTAACAGACCTCCTATTTACCTAAAGATTTTGCTGCTGATGTGCTTATAATCTAAAGAATACTGAAGCAGTTATAGTAATCATTTTTAAGAAGGTTTTTTTTTTATGAACTTCTACCATGTTACGATATAATTTCCAGATTATTAAAACCATCCTGCTCTCACTTCACACACAGTTGATAGGCCCAGGAAGTCCTCCTTTCTCGGTTCTTGTAAATGATCTTTACGGATGTTCATTTTCTATCTTCTGTTGACGAGGACAGACACCTGAGTCTGAGAAGTTACTGAAGGGCGGTTCAGATGCTGCAGGAAGAAGACATGGTGCCGTGTGACCCTATTGGTCTGTTAGGTGTGCTCCGATGTGAATCCAAGATGTACCCCAACCCTAGTTCATTTGTTGAAGGCCTGATCCTGAGTAAGCTAAAGTCTTTGGAAGAGCGATTGGGTTACAAAGGTTCCCTTCTCTGCAATGGATTAATCCATCTGTGGATGGGCTAATAGAGTTAGTGGGATATTGAAAGGGACCTACTCAGAGACAGTTAAGTTACTGGGGATGTGTCTTTGAAGGTATCCCCGTGCCCCTCACTCTTCTGTGCTTTCTGACCAACACAAACTGAGCAGAATGGTTCCATTTCACGCCCCCTACCATGATTTTACTTTATCACAAACCTGAACGAAGGTCCAGATAAACCACTGACTGAAACTGAACCAAAACAAATACTGTCTCCCCAGAGACAAGAAGCTGACTAAGGCAAAGGACATTGCTGCTAGTCCATACAGGCAGTAATCAGCACATATTAAAAGTCAACAGAAAGGCACAGTAAGTCTTCCCAGGTGCCACTCGTCAACACAGTTAGGACACATGGGTTACAGCGGGCTTCTTTGTTAGTTTGCTTAAAAGACAGTGACCACTGGCTGGGTATCCTGTTTTGTTCTTTAATGTTATCCTCAGAGTAAATCAAAGGAGAAGGGCTCATTATCCTTATATTCCAGAAAAGGAAGCTTAGCCTAAGCAAGGTTTCACGTGTCTAAATTCCATAATTAGTAAGAAGTACAGACTGAGGAAAGCCAGGGCTGATCACAAACCCCATGCAAGGTCGAGAGAGGACAGGAGCTTCCAGTCTCCTAATTACATGACTTCACCTTGGGGACTCACCTTTGACCTATGTTGTTTTGTTTGACCTATGGAGTGCTTTTGGGTACTTCCCCACAGCAATGATGTTATGATATAATTGCAAACATGACATCAATTTCCCTGCTAGGTTGAAATTCCACACACTGTGTAGTTTCCAGTTCCCATGGGGCTTGTATACAGTAAGTGCTCAGCATTTTTTTGTCCACAAGTGTGTGCATATTCACATGAATGAGGGGCCTTTAACTTCCAAGAACCTTCAGTCTGCTCTCAGCAAAGTGAAGGAGTGAAGGTGGATTACAGCAGTCCTACACTACATGCACAGCTCCAGCAAGGATGAAGTAAATCTTGGACATTCCATGACTCTTGGGGCAGGCAGCATGATGGAATCTCACTGTGTTCTGCTGCCCCTGCACACTCAGCACAAATGTGTTGCATGTACCCAGCCTGTTAGCTGCTTGATGGTTTTCATGGTTATTTGGTGTTCCAAATCACCCCGATTTTACTGAATAAGGACCCCAAAGCACAAGGAAATGATGTTTGCAATTGGATGAAATGAGCTATGAAGTGCTTCCTTTAAGCAAAAAGGGAAGGTTTATTGTACTATGTATTCATGGAAAAAGACAGAGTATGTGTGTTATTTTTACACCTCTACAACAAAATACCCAACAGATGCAAGGAGTCAGGAAAGATGCTTCTGTTCCCAGTTCCGGAGGGCTCTGCACATCGTGCTTAGGAACATGTGCCAGGAGAACTCTCAATATCATGGCAGGCTGGAAGCAGAGAGGAGGGAATGTTGCCATGTCTCTGGCTTTCTCATTCTCCCTTTTATTCCTCTTGGTCCCTAGCCCACGTGATGGTGCCACCTACAAAAACTACAGTTAGGTGTCTTAGGGTTCTATTGCTGTGAAGAGACACCATGACCATGGCAACTCTTAGAAAGGAAAACATTTCATTGGTGGTGGCTTTGAGTTGAGAGGTTTCGCCCATATCATCATGGCAGGAAGCAAGCCTACTACAGTAAGATAACACCTACTAACAGTGCCCCTCCCGACGAGCCTAGGAAGACCATTTTTCTTCAGACTACCTCGCTTTCTCCCTTTGTGCTTCCTACCATAATTCCTTGATAAATTCAAAGGCATGTTTATGTGACTGATGCATGATCTATAGTTGTTCCCTTTAGGCAACAATATGTAGCAGACAACAGTTAGGGTACAGAGCCACCAGAATTGTACCTCTATCCACCCCAGCTCTTTCCAACCACCTCCTCATCTACCCATCCATCTCCTTTGTTTTTGTAAAACTTCCTTTTCATCTAAAATTATTAATTACCATTCTGTTACTAATAAAACCCTTCCATGAAAATGATTAAATACATGGAATTCTTTTCCTGATTATGTGGGAACATTTAACTTCTAATATGGTTCATTAGTAGTGCTGCAGATGCACTGTCACTAACAGTGTCAGAGCTTTTAAAATGTATCCTTAAGAAAATGCTATCAAAAAGGTGTCATCAGAGCCAGAGAAGACAGTCAGGTCTCAGGACTCTTGTCACACATGTCATAATCAGGATCATCTCCCTAAAGATCCATCAGAATGGTCTTCCATGCCCCATTCACACTCGAGAAGCTGACTTTGCAGAGACTGGTGAGGGATGAAGTATTGAACACCTCTGACCTGGAGTACCTACCATGGGGATTCTTCCTACCTCTGTTCAAGAAGGCCAACACTCAAAGAAAAGCAGAGATGATTAAGATCCTGGTGGAATACTGGCCCTATCCTTGCCTTCATGTTGGGTTGCTGATTAATAAACCCAACTTTCAGACCTTCCAGGCTATACTAGATGGAGTAGACACATGGCTGAAACGGAAGTATCGCCCCAGCATGTGCAGGCTTCAAGTGGTTCACTTGAATGAATACCATGCTTCCTCAGCTATGCAGGATGGAAGAGAGGGCAGAGACTACTTAGGAGAAACTATGGAAGTAGAGGAGGATGCACCAGAAAAATGCAAAAGGAAGAAGCGTTTGAAGCTGTTCCGGGACCTGTCCTTTATGTCTTCTCTGCATGAAGATAAACACCAAACA
>JADRCD010223354.1:5191-16087 GCA_019843815.1 Montemys delectorum
AGATAGATAGATAGATAGATAGATAGATAGATAGATAGATAGATAGACAGACAGACAGGTAGGTAGGTAGACAGACAGACAGACAGACAGACAGACAGACGGAAAGATAGATAACAAGATTTTAAGAAAATGAAACCATTATTTTGAAAAACAATTGGAGGGTTTGATGGTGGAAAGAGAAGGGAAAATTATATAATTTATAACACTGGAAACAAAAATAAAAGCATTGAGTAAAATATGCATGAATGTATAAGAATATGTATATATTAAAATTATATGTGGATATTATATATATATGAATATAATTATATATGATTATAATTATATATGAATAACTTTAATGATTAGAAGAGTAGTTTTAATTTTATGTGTACTTTTGCTAGTATTTTTATAGAAACTATATTAAGAACTGTCATTGGAATAAAAATCTATATATACTATTTCCTAACAGCTGTGACTTTACATGTGTGACTTTATTTTTTTTCTTTTTAAAATTTGTATTATTTTTGTGTTTATACTTTGGGCTAATTCATAGTTGACCCCAGTAATATAGCCCTTTTAGTCAACGTTTTTGTGACAGACAATCATTGATTTAGCTGTTTTGCAGAGTGCCTTAAAAATCAATAAATCCAGACGAAAGAACTGGCGGGACTTCATAACATCACATTTCGTTTTTATCACAAATTTCCAATTTACCAAGTTCCTGTCTCATTATTTATACCAGACAGGGCATGCTGATGAGATACAGAGCCCACTCTGTCCCTTTTGGCAATTCATTTATAACTGAAGCACAATTAATATCTCTACAGCTGTTCCCCTGCAGAAAGAAAAAAAATGTGGCAGAATTTTATACATGTGTGCATGTAAATGTGTGAAGCACAGAGTGTGGATCAGACTCAAGAACTCTGAAATTTGTTTTGTTTTCTTTTGTTGTTGTTGTTTCTTTGTTTGTTTGCTTTTAAATTCTCCACAAAAATATTTTTATTAGATAATTTCTTTATTTACATATCATATGATATCTCTTTTCCTAGTTTCCCCTCCAAAAAATAAAATAAAATAAAATAAAAAACAAAAACAAACAAAAAAACTGTTCCCTCCCCCCTTAAAAATATTTCAATACAATATCTCATATAGGAAAAAATGTTCCCAATCTTCCCCAGAAATCAGGAATCAGATAGTCCTTACCTACAAGGTTCTCCCACATCTCTATTCCAAAGAAAACATATACCAGCAATACACTGACTTTTTAAGCCACACATCACTTTAATCTCCTTCTCATACTTTGATTTTATTTGTCTGACTAATTGCCAAACATTAGCCTTTTTAAAATTTAGACATCTATAATTATCATCAGAATAGATGATTGATTCTATCTCTGATCTCAGTATTGTTCTTTTGATATTGAATAACTTGTTTTTCTCAATGTGTGTGTGTGTGTGTGTGTGTGTGTGTGTGTGTGTGTGTGAGTATGTGTGTATGCATGCCCATGCATTTCCATTGATACTGAGATCAATATTCAATATTTTCTTCTATAACTTTTTCACTTATTTGAAGACAGTGCCCATCAATGGATATGCTACATACCACATTACCTACATTGAATAGCAAGTGAACTCTGAGGGTCCAGCTCTCTTCTCTCTACTCTAGCACTGAGGTTTCAGTTCTATGTCATCATGCATTTTGTTTGTTCATGTCGGTGTTGGGTACCTTAACTTATATTTTCATGCTTATATGACAATTAGTTTTTCCTCTGAGCAACTCTCCCAACAATGAAAATCACTTTTAGATTGGATTCCTATGAAGGGCTAGGAGTAAACAAGTGCTTACTCATTGTAATTCCATCTACAGAAACACAGATTCGACTTCTATTTGTAACATCATTTAAAATATCCTATGATTAAATCGTGGAAAACACACAGACACACACCAGTATACAAATATACACTCCCCTCCATTTCATAGACACATACCTAAGATTGTGTTTCTATATCTTTTGCCCCTGATTCCAGGTCATCTTGCAGAAACCATTATTTATAGAAAAAGATCTTTTATACTCTGAATGTCCATGGTATTATCATAAAAATCTTGTATGGGAATTCAAGTAACCTCAGAGCAAAATTTTCTATTAAAATAAGTATGCTTTGTGGTTTCAAAATATGACTTAGTAATTAACAGCACTGGATGGTCTTCTAGAGGATCCTGATAAAGTTTTGAGCAATCACTCACTTGTTCATAAATAATCACAACTTCAATTTTCAGGATGGACACCCTATTCTGGTTTCTGCATTTACCAAGCAGAATTATGTTCACACCAAATACTCATATATATATAAAGTAATGAGATTAACATTTAAAATTGAAAGTGTGACTATTGGCTTAAGAAAAGTCTTGCTGGATAAAAACACAACATCCACATAAAATGCTAGGTATGGCTATATGTTCCTGTAACCATTGAACTAGGAAGTGTGAAAATGGAAGAATTACTTTGGCTTACAGTGATTGAAGTTCAGTTAGAGACCTTGTTTGACAGACCTAAAGCAGGGAATAAAAGAGCAAGCTATTTGGAGTCCATTTTTATGTTCCATCATCGTGCACCTTTCTCATAAACTCATTGACTGTAGTGGGTATTTCAAGACTGTATTTTGTCATCATTTCCTAAATTATTAACATGTGCAACTATTTATAAAGCTTTGATATATAATGGGATTTTATAAGTAATTTATAGGTATTCCAAGGCATGTGGAATAAATTATATTTGTTATAGGCAAATATTGTTATTTTATTTGAGACTTAAACACCAATAGTTTTTTTGTTATCTATATGTGATATAGCAGAACTTTTGATACTTTAGGATGAATCTGTAGGTATGTTTTTTTGTGAGCATTTATGCTAACATGTATGTATAGCTATTTTATTGAATCCAAAATATGAGCAAATAACTATGATAAAATCTAGTAAACCAATAAATATTTATTAGGTAACTATAGGTATAGTTTTGTGAGCACATACACACACATGTGAACACTTATATTTTTAAATAAAATTCTTTGCAAGTGATAGCAGCGTTCCCCCAAGATCCATAAGATATCTAGCAGAAACAAAAATAAAACAAAAATGTGAGGCCTGGGAAAGCTACCCATGAGTTTTAGGTCAAGGGAATATAAGAAAGCCCTAAATCAAAAAGGCTTATTATAATTTCCTTTGGTAACCTTCCAAAATTTCCAAGAGCATATTTCTAAGGACATCATATATTTTAAGTACAACACTTAGAGAAATCAAGATAGAACTGTCTTGAAAGCCTCTTCTCTAAGAACTGACTCTCACATTATCTGAAGCTCTAGTAAGCTGCCAAGGAAGAGGAAGAATCAGTAGTTCTATCTACCTGTAAAGCCTATTAACTAATAGCCAGATTGGCAAGATATCTAAAACAGTTCACTGGTGGAACTTTTATCTTGGAGATAACCAACAGCTCTGTGATTGGACCTAAGTTCTACTCTGAGCTTGGCCAATTACTATAGAATCCATCCAGCTATTCATTCATACTTCTGACTTTACTGGTAAAATAACCTCAAAATCTCATGAGGCATAGCATTATTCCATGCTTGACACACTAGCCCACTGAGAAGTTCTGCTAGTAGCAAAGTTAAGAAGAGAGCAGGAAGCTTACATGCCTTTAACACTTATATGCTATTTCAAGGTTTTCATTAGGAAAGTACTACATAGATATGGTGGGAAACACACCTCATTTTGTAAGCCATTCAAAGAAACACCTTAGAAGGCACTGAACTATGCAAAGAAGTGTTAAGGAGTTAATTAGTAATGCATTCTTAAGAGCCCTCAAAAACAATTTAATGCGGGTAGGAGTGTCAAACTCTCTGAGAAACACCTAGAAAACACTCAATGATTCAATGAAAAAGACCACACTTTTTGTTGTTGTTATCATTGTTGTTGTTGTTGTTTCTTGAGACAGTGTTTCTCTGTGTAGCTCTGGTTGTAAACCAGGCTGGCCTTGAACTCAGAAATCCGCCTGCCTCTGCCTCCCTAGTGCTGGGATTAAAGGCACGTGCCACCACCACCCAGGTAAAAGACCACACCTTTGACTCCACTGTTCTAAGCAGTTAAGCCTATCTATATTTTATAGTTTCCCATAGTCTTTTTCCTATTCTGTTTCTAATTCTGTTTCTAATTAGGGTGTGTTTTGAGCAAATGTGTGAATATAGTTGCACCTATTACATAATAGTTACATAATGAAAACTCTAGCTATTTGAATAACCAAAGTGTTCTAAATGTGCTTAATTTGTATTATTATATCTGAGGTGTGTTAACTTTATTTTTACTTTGTTTTATTTATTTGTTCTGTGTGTGTTCTTGTCTCTGGAGATCAGAGGGTAACTGGCAGGAATTAAAGTAAGATTTGCATTGTACCATATTGGTTTGATGACTAAACATGTTTTATTATGCTTGTCAGTAAGAGCCTTTACCTCCTGAACAATACTTTGTTTTTATCCAGTACACCATGTTTTGTGACATAGTCCACAGAGTAGTATTGACTTGAAAGAAGGGTTATACAGGACTGTCAGAAAGACTCATTCTAAACAGTTCTTGTCTAGAAAGCATGAGGTCCTAAAAAAGGAGGACATGGTGAGCCATCTTAAGAATCTCAGAGATGGAATGGCAGAAGTGGGACAATTCTGTAGCTTTAAATCCAGCCAAGGGAACCAGTGAAGGAGTGGGACTCTCTCTCAAAAATGACGTTTCATAAACATTGAAAAAGTAACTGATATGGACCTCCAAAAACTACTAGCATTTCCATGCAAACATGCACACATATAATTAACAAATCTCTACAATAGGAAGCAACATAACTAAGAAGTACATTTTAAGTTCATTCAAACATTAGACTCCCATACTCGCCACAAGTGGACATACTAATGATATATATTTATTTATCGGAACACTAATTGGTTTTTAGCTAAAGTTAGTACCTTACTAGCATTAATAATTAATGCTAGTGACAAAATAGCACGTATTGCAGAATAGTCTCAAAATGTATCTATTCTGTTTTGTGACTGTGTTTAAGGATTGTCAATCTTAAATCTGCCAATGAGAGAAACCAAAGTGTATATCAGCTTACTCAATAAAGTGGAAGTGGTTTGTGTTTGATTCTGTTTTATTTATAAGGCAAACAATAAGCTTTGTATAAGACAAAACAGAATTTTGAAGCTCTTCTATTGCCAAAGTCTGGGAATTCAAGACTAATCAAACAGGTATTTGCCAGTAAGGAACTCCATATATTAAAAAAAAATTGGGTAGAAATGGTTAAAAATATACAGCAAGTTACGCTGCCAAAGGTGTGTTAAAATTTGTATGTACAAATGATGGCAAAGCACATCTACAAGACCTTGTATTTTTTTTTTTTTTGGATATGAAATGTTTGGAATTCATCCTCTAATATGTTGGCATTATTTTAAATACAAAACAGCTTCACAAATATTCTAGGAAAACCGCAGAGATGTAATACACACCCTTCATAGTGCATTTCAAATCCTCTGGTACATTATCTGGACTCCAAGTTGACAGCTAAGACATTGTTGCAAATCACTATGTAAGTCATTCTCAATATATGGTCTTCAAATCCACAGTACTGGAATCACTTGGGAATATAGTAGACATTTAGACTCCAAGTTCCACTCAAGAACTACCAAATCCTAGAGTCTTAAGGTGAGGCTCAAAATATTTATATAATGACCCAGTAGGTAATTCTGATGAGCATTCAAACCAGCAGACTCATGTGTCATGTGAACAATGACAGTGCTGTCACACTTGATCAACTCCTTTATCTAAAATTCAGACATTAAAAAGCTGGTAAGTTTCTACGTTTGGTCAGACAATCATGTTTGTAGTTTATAGAAAAGTTTAAAATGTGCCTATCTTCTAAAAGGAAATACATCAATTCTTGTTGCTCTTCTAAATCTGCTTTAGACAGTTTTCGTTTGTCTTACAAGTCTCTCACAAGGATATGGTCCACAAACTTCTCAAGGCCACCCAGTAATTATGGCATCTTACCACTAAATTCTAATGAATTGTGACCAAAGTAGTTAGCTGGACTTATATAAGACAATATACTTTATAGTATATATAATATAGCTTTTGTGCTAATTATACATTTTCTCTAAAATTATTAAACATCTGAGCATAGCCATTGAAAGTACATACTGCCTAAAAAATATGAACAAGAACTAAAGAAGCATTACTTTTCAAGTACACTTCCATAGTTCCTCATGCCATTCCTTTTCCACTTGCCTCTGAGAGGGTGTTTCCCCCCTTCCGTGGATCCTTAAGTCCCACAAGGTTTAGGACCATTTTCTCCCACTGAGGCCAGACCTGGCAGTCCTCTACTATATATATATATATATATAGTAGATGGCTCAGACTTTGGGAGCCAGAGGTCAAGGGTTAGTTGAAAATCTTGTCTTCCTATGGGTTTGCCCTGCTCTTGAGCTTCTTCCATCATTGCCCTAATTCATCCTGAGGGGTCCCCAACTTCAGTCTAATGGTTGGATATATAAGTATCTGCATCTGATTCAGCCAGCTGCCAGTAGGGTCTCTCAGGGGACAGTCATGCTAAGTAAGCTCCTGCCTATAAGCATTTCATAGTGTCAGACCTTGGTCCCCCACCCCCATAAGATGGATTCTAAGTTGCACAGCCTTTCCTTCAGTCTCCTCTCCATTTTAGTCCATACAGTTTTTAGACAGGATCAAATCTGGGTCAGAAATTTTTACTGGGGGTTGGTGATCCCATACCACGTTTTGCAGTCCTGTCTATCTACTGGAGCTAGAGGGCATTTTGGCTAAGATTAACTCCATTGAGTCCTGAGAGCTTCTCACCTACCAGGTCTTTGATACTTTCTAGAGGGCCACCCTACTTCTGAACCCCATAGGCTGCATATTTCCATTCATTCTCCTGGCATTTTGGGCTTCGTTCCTGTTCCCCAAATGTGTTCCTGTCCCTATTTTCCCCTTTTCCATTTTCCCCTTTCCCCTCTTCTCCCACCCAAGTCTGTCTCTCCCTTTGCTTCCCATGATTATTTTCTTCCCCCTTCTAAGTAGAATTGAAACATCCTCACTTAGGTCTTCCTGCTTGTTAAACTTCTCATGATCTGTGGGTTGTACCCTAGGTATTCAGTACTTGTTGGCTCATATCCATTTATCAGTGAGTGCATTCCACCAAGCATACAATTTTTACAGGTCTGTTAACAGTTAACACCTGTGGCTTCCCAGGCCACTGATGTCAGGTTCTTGATGTCAATTTCCTCCTGCCTGTGTTTTATAAGATATGCTATAATTCGGGTCTTTGAAATGACTAATACCAACATGCCCTAAGCATTTTGCTTCTTGACAGTTTCCTATTAACCTTGGGAAGTAGGTCTCCATATGTTTTAGTTTGTCAACAATGGAAAGTCCACTGGTTGCTGAGGCTTAGTTCCTGTCTCTCTTTATTTTTTTCACAGAACAACAACCACAAAAATTAGTTCCATGAGAAGTAGAGATCATGTAATATGTGCAGTCTTATAATACCCATGCTTTTCTTTCTACTTCCTAAATGAATATCTGTTGAATAATCATCAGGGATGCAAGTGTCGACCTTAAGTTTGTGTTTGACTCCCTTTCTTTATTTCTGACCCAGGTAACATCCTAAAATAATGCAAAGCACTTTGAATCTAGAAATGATCTTATGTGGAGCACCAAATGACTGGCATGAGAGTCTCAAAGCATGTCACTAACTTAGAGTTTAGTTCACTCACATGCTTTTCTTATCTGAGAACATGTAAGGTAAATTTATAAACCACCAATTGATAGCATAAAAAAATATATGCAATCTCCAAAGACAATTGCAATAGTGATATGTAGATATTTACTGTCATAGCTTTTCTCTTCCAACCTAGATCTCTGTTAATGATCTTGTTAGTTTTCAGCAGAGACCACACCCTTCACAAAAAACATGATAGTCACATAAAATTTTCTTTAATCACCAAGATTGATAAATCCTTTCATCACAGGGAACACGACTAGTACTATATACTATGAGTAATACTGATAGATGAATAACAAAGTAAATGAAGAATTATAGAATTCAAGAAAGTAGGAGTGATATTCTACAGTTTTGCTGCAATTCAATCCCTTGGAACTTGAATAGCCTTGAATCATAGCTTACAATATAAATAATTTCTCAGTCCCATTTTTGCTAAGATAATACAAGATTAATGATCTCTCTAGTTCTTAAGAAGACTTAAGATTTTGCACATATTTCACTCTGTGTGTATATATGGAAAGATGCCTTCTCTAGACTCATAAGAGAATTCCCTTCAGGATAGAATTTATATTTCTGTGCAGGGAGATTGCAAGTCAAATCAGCTATTTTTTTGTTGTTGTTCCAAACTATACACATTTTTCTCTTTGATTTGGAATGAAAGCAACATTTTCTTTCCATTGTAGACTATATATATATCACAAAACCATATACAAACAGACTAATATTGCAATTTATATAAATAGGAAATGCAGGAGACAGAGATAAAGTGTGCAAGAAAGAGAAAGGGGTGGAGCCAGAAACAGAGTGAAAGGATGATTGCTTAGAAGAAGGATAAAAGTTATTTTTAACTGATAAGTTCACACAACCTAGAAACACCCTAGAAGAAAACTGCAATAAGGGATTATTCAGATCAAGTGGGCCGTGGGCATGTTCAGTGGAAATTTTCTTGATTGCCTGAACTGCCATGGGAAAACTCACCCTGAGTACTGGCCTGCAACTTTTCCCGGTTTGGGATTCTGGATTGCAGAGGAGAACAAAAGACTCACTTCATATCAAGCATGAATGGCATAAGCCCTTGATTATGGATACAATATGACCCACGGTCTCCAGCTTCTGCCACTGTCCCTTTCCTGTAGAGATGGACTGTATGCTGGAATTGTGAGCTAAAATAAATCCTTTCTTCCCCACATTGCTTTTTGTCGGAGTATTTCTCCACAGCAGCAGAAATAAAAGTAAAGAAAAAAAGTAAGAAATAAAAACTATATCCTACCAAGACTAAAAAGGAAATATTTTTGGAAATGACACTGTCTGTCAATTTATAAAGAAGTTAAAAACTAAGAAGAATAGACCCTAGAATGGATCTCTTACAACTTTTGTGACAGTTGAAAAACCCACGTGTAAGCACTGGCATACTTAGATTGCTTTGTGCAAATCACTCAGGCAAGCTGCATGGGGATGGCATTTGAGCAATGATCCAAACATTTGGTCAGGCATTCAAAAAAGTATTTAGCATTCCTTTCAAAATTTATTTTTACTTAGCTGCAATGTATTAGTGAAAGATAATGAATGTTATTTCCCATCCCCAGGAAGCCATCCTGAAAAAATAAAAGGGCTCAAGGCGCACCTTAAATATCTGAGTTCCCACAGACTGACATACTTTGAATTTCACGAATTCAAAATATAACTGCACAGGCTTTTGTGTGGAATGGCTGAATGGGAAGTGAATGGAGCCTTGTCTACCTTAAATCCAATTGTGTTTTTCAACAAAGCACACAAGTATTTTGTATATGTGCTTTATTCCTTCTGGAAGCATCACATGTTAGCTCTCCTAAAGGGTTTCTGGTCCAGCTTATGAAAGTTGGCACACAGACTCACTGCCCATTTTCTGTAAGACTCTCACGTCCTCAACTGTATTTTTTGGTGAAAATCAACTTTTTTGTTAAAACATTTGCCTCATAAGTGTAGAAAAATAAAACAAGAGAAAGGCCTCCAATGCACTGCTCTACCCAGGTCCTCATGATGATGATGATGATGATGATGATGATGATGACGACGACAACAACTCTGACTGCAATGTCCTTAATGTTTTTATTTACAGGATGCTTGCTTGGGTATTTTGTGTGGGATGTTGCCATTACATCTGAACTAACAACTACTGAGTATCTACTAAGTATCTTTGCTGCATGTGTATTAGAAGAGATAACAGTAAAAAAAAATTCTTAAAGATATTAAACTAGATCTGGACAAAAGATTAAAAAATACATGGACTTGCATGTCTAATTCGAGGCATCCATGATATATATTTCATTCTCCCAAGTATTCCCATACTCTGCTTCATTCTACATAACACCTTTTAGCACTTCATGTTCTGCATTAAATCCTAATTTATAAAAGGCAGTTTCAATTGCAACCTGAAGATTTTTGATCCCTTCTTTCTGAGTGTTCTGGCTAGCTTTATGTCAACTTAACTCAAGCTAGGGCCAATTGGAAAGAAGAAATTTTAATCAAGAAAATGCCTACATAGGAGTATCCTGTAGGCAAGTCTGGATGACACTTTCTTGATTGATGAGTAAGGTGGGATGGCAAGATCACTATGGGTAGTGCCTCCCCTATGCTTGAGGTCCTGGGTGCTGGGAGAAGGCAGACTGAGCAAGCCAGGAGTAACAAGCCAGCAAACATGATCTTTCAGACATCTACATTTGCTCCTACCTCTAGATTCCTGCTCTTTTGAAATACTTCTCTGACTTCCTTTAGTGATAAACTGTAATGTGGAACTATCAGCTGATATAAACCCTTTCCTCCCCAGTGGTACTGTGGTCATAATGTTTATCACAGAATAGAACCCTAAGTTTCTGAATTAGATTTCTATACTCATAACCATGCACTATACACTGGTGAAGTCATAGAAACCAATATATATATATATATATATATATATATATGTATATATGTATATATGTATATGAATATATATGTATATATACACATATATACATACACACACACACACATATATATATATATATATATAGAGAGAGAGAGAGAGAGAGAGAGAGAGAGAGAGAGAGAGAGGAGGGACGGAG
>JADRCD010223354.1:16187-28077 GCA_019843815.1 Montemys delectorum
ATATATATATATATATATATATATATATATAGAGAGAGAGAGAGAGAGAGAGAGAGAGAGGAGGGATGGAGATTAAACACAGTGAATCTTGTATTTCATTCCTTAGGTTGCAAACATATTTTCTTGAATGTGGACTATTAAGTTACATCCATACTTTCTATAATATCTCAGATGTCAAAAAATTAAAATTTGCCGGGCGGTGGTGGTGCATGCCTTTAATCCCACCACTTGGGAGGCAGAGGCAGGTGGATTTCTGAGTTCGAGGCCAGCCTGGTCTCCAGAGTGAGTTCCAGGACAGCCAAGGCTACAAAGAGAAACCCTGTCTTGAAAACAAAAAACAAAACAAACAAACAAAAACAAAATAATAAAATCTAATAAAAGAAAGTTGCAGTGGAGTTGTGGGCCAAGGAAATACAAGTAAAACAAAGTTTCAAGGGGAGTCATGGAAAAAATAAAGAACTCAGACCCAATGGAAAGGAAAAACTTGAATGTCAAAAGAACATGGATAGTTTCCCCCCTGTAGAGTAAGCAGAAACAGATGTCTGTACAAGAAATTCCTTATTTGTCATATCTCAGAGCCTGCTACCTTGCCACTCTGAGGGACAACTTAGATCCAAATAGCATTCAAATAAACAAAACACACACACAAAAATGAGTGACACATTGACGGTTCCCTCATCACTAAATTCCTACATTGCTCTGAATTTTGCTAACTACTTGTGATCATTTTCACAAAAAAAAAGAAAAGAAAAGAAAAAAGAAAAATGTGCTTTCTTGTCTTTCATGTCTCATTCTCAGCCTTTTACACAACTGCTTTCAAACTGGAGCTTAGCACAAAGCAAGTATAGCAAAAAGGCCGACTTATCACAATGTATTTTGTCGGTTTGTTTACAAATGTCATCATAAGCTATCGGAAACATATGCTCCAGGTCACATACTAACAAGTAATCAATTAATGAATTGCAACTTATAGAAAGGAGAAGCCAAAAACCTGAAATAGCGCTAAGTAATAAAGATTCAGATGCTTAACCAAAGAGTAGGCTTTAGAAATGCCTGTGGAGAGTCACATGTGAAGTCCATAGCCTATGTAGAAAACTTCACAACTGAGGCTATAAGAGTTTGATTATGAGTTTGTTGGCTTACATAAAGTACAAAGAGCATCACCACCAAATATTATGGATTTAAACTCTATCTAAAATGCAATAAAGAAACACAGAAACATACTAATCATAAGCATGTCACAGCCAGGTAACTAGTATTTATAACAAAATAATTCAAAGCTTTCCTACATTGATTTGTAATAGGAATAGGGAGGTGTACAAGAGGGTATGAATAGAACTTCATTGGCAAAGATAGCTTTTGCTATTCAAGAATCTGAGAAGGATAGATAAGAGTATCCACAACCTGTGACTGACATTGAGTCAATAGAATTCAGCAAGGTAGGAGGTTTTGTGTGCTTATGTGAACATGAGCTGTCATACAGAAAGGGCCTGTGGGGCAAAATATGGAAGATGGCAACCTGTTTATGTCAGAAAAAAAAAGAGGCCTTCAGTTCAACAAACTAATAGGCCCTGAGTGGTGACAAAAACTAGGACATATAGAGCTTGTGCATGTAAGTTTCAAAGGAGAACTCAGCCATGGCTGAAATCTTGGTTTTAGCATTATAAATCACCTAAGCAGAGAAGCAGTGGACCCATTCTACGACTGGACTGATGACTCTTACAAACTAGGAAATAATACATGTGTGTTGATACTAACCATAATGTTTGTGATATTGTTGTTAAAAAAAAAAGAATAAACACTCAGTCATGTATAAGAATGTGCCATATTCTCAACTATGATGTCACATAGCAGTTTGGGAAGAACTCTGAGGCCAAAAATAAAGACCAAATATGAGATACTGATTTTTGGAAAATGAAATTATAAACAATAATAATTAAATGCAAGTGTGCTAAGATAAACATAGAATAAGAACTTTAACCACCATTAAACCAGTGGAATAGTAACCATTTGTTCTGATCAGGGACAGCAACTAATCAATTACATCCTAAACATTAATACCTAAGAAGATGTGGATGTTCAGAGAAGTGCAAAGCACCATGTGAGCCAAGAAACAGAGCTACGGTTCAATAACAACCATAGGTAATGTCTCAGACCTTAGCTAAAAAAGCATGGAAATATTTTAAATACTCCATGCCCTGTAAGTTATTACAGCCACTAATATACCTTTTGTTTTGAATGCCATTTTAAAGTGAAAGAGGTTCAGATAGTAAGGGGTAAATTGTCTTCCCCTGGTTACCCCATTGTTTGAAGATCCATGACTATAGCATCAGCCTGATTTTCAGGCTGAAGTTTTTAAGGCTGGTTATTTTAAGGTAACACTAAATAAAAAATTACCAAGTGTATTCCTATATTCTTCAAGCACCTCTAAGCACACCTTGAATCTTACATTGCTAAATTCTCCCTTCTTTGTTTGACTTCTAAAGTGATCAAAGTTTACTAGTAAGTGAACATCTGTTGACAAAGCCTCTAAGTCAAGCAAAATCATAGAATTAACAAACAAGGCCTTTCTGGTCACAGAAAATGGTAAGCCTAAAGTGACAGATTGTTCCTTAACATCTAATGCTTATCTCTATGGTTCAAAATACCCTTTCTTACCACTGTTGATACTAGAGTAAAACGGCTAATATGGAATCTTGGATCTGTCTTCTGATCAAATGTCCTCTATTGGGCGATGTGACACAGAAGCTCACATTTAGTGTGGAAAACAATCCTACACCTTTAAACTAATCCACCTGATACAGAGTTACACGAGGTGCTGATTGCAAGTATTTACTGGACTATTTAGACACATAGAGAAATGAATGATTGTACAACCATTTTTAAAAACTAGTTTTGTGAATCAGTCATTAAGTCCATTCAGTCACGCTAACCCTGGTTTATAGACACATGAAGAGACATCATGTGGTTATTTAAATCATGGGTCTGGAGAGGTGGTTTATGTTAAATATTTGCCATGAAAACAAGAAGACCCAAGTTATAATCCACAGGATTCACCTGAAAAAAAATTAAATGAATTCTAGTCCAAAGAGTCATGGGATTATAATTAATATTTCATAATGTAACCTTAAACAGTTTTTCAGATAATGTTTCCCTTGATTTCTATGTAGCCGAAACACCACAATATATATTACAATGTTTTTTTGGGGGTACTTTGAAAGTGTAAAGATTGGAGGCTATCATTTGTTCCAGCCTAGGTGGCACCGGAAGGCAGGCACAGTTATGAGAAAACATTTACTGAAAGTGTTTTCATTTGGCTTATACTAAACTACCTGCAGTTTGCAGAATATATTCATTTTCAAAATGGTGTAGTGCCAGCAGTCTACTCTAGGCATACAAGGAGTCAATATTAATTAACTTAGATCTATACATGCACATACTTATATCCAGTTTACTCATCTTTTAATCTTTTTGATTATGCTGAAGACAGCATGCCAATTCTATTCTAGTTTAACATGCACAGTGTTCCTGATACCTTCTAGTATCCCTTTATACATTAAAGAATCATAAGGCTTGCTATAGTAGCTCTAGTCAGCAGTAATGCCTATAATAAGATGCTGACTATTTTACATGCACATAGATCTCATATCACACTATTTGTCTGGGAAATTTTGCAAATGCTATTGCTAGGGAGATAAAGTTTCTTCCTAAAATCTTAATGTAAATCATATCTACATGTATATTTTCCTTTACATGATGTGGCTCGTGTTAGTTAGTGATATTCTTGATGCCAGGCATAAATCCTGAAAGTAGATCTCATGGGACAAAAGGTGAATTCAGTGTTATCTCTAAGGGAGCTTTCAGGGATTTGCAACAAGGCCTGCCGACTCTAGAGAACAGACTGTTAACCATCGCATATCTGCAAACATGCATTTGTCTCTGTGGTTTCACTGTCTAGTTGCTCAATCTATATTTACAATATATATCTGGCTATAAAAATTGAAGAAAAGAGAGCAGTAGGTTCTGGAACAACAACAAAAGGGAACTTGAATAAAGGCAGAAGAGGTAAGTACTATTTATCTTTTAAAAGAAGTAATAGTTTTATTTTGGTGAATTTCTCTAGGAAAACTATGAGGTGTTTTTGAAGTATATTAAAGACCTGTATAGTATAACAAGGGCATGGATAGATGAACTTATCATTTGCTTTATGAAGACAGTGTTGGACCTTAGCATGGGCATTCCTACTGAGCAATATTTAGTCAAGTAATAAAACCCTACCCAAGAGAAATATTATAAAAGTCATTGTTCAGAGCAAGGAGAGAAAAAAGGTTGTTGGTAGTGCCAATTAACATGATAAAGAAATAAAACAAAAAAGTATAAGAAACCAGACATAGAAGCATTCATATTCATGAGTCTATCTGAAGCACAAAGCAGACTAAGCATATCTACACTAGTAGAGAGAGAAGATGGCTGTTATTAAAAGAAGAGAGAATGTGTTCATGTACAGTGTAAGAAAAGAATTTCAAGATTGGTCCCATTCTAACTTTATTTTGATGCTAATCTCACAAACCTGTTTAGCTTCTGGGATGAAGATAGATTTATTTGACTGTACTGACATGATACCTGAGTAAAGAATTTAAAGTATATTTAGAGTCAAAAGGAGGAAAGAAAGAAAAGAAAATGTCACAAAAAAAAGCTGAAGAAGAGCAAGAGCCACAGCCAAGGCTATTAATATTTACAAATTTTCAGTGAAGAGTAGCAATTGTGCTAAGTCAGAAGGAGAGAATCACTATGTTTGCACATTGCTCTCCTTCACTGTAGAAGCACCACCCAACAGAAAAAGGACCTCACAGAACATTTGTCCAGAATATATTTCTGTACAAACAAATATGAGTTCAAACACTGACCCTATTCTTTTATTTAATTTTGACAATATAAGGTGGTACTGTGCATAAATGTGTTAGAAATGTCGGGTATTTTACAGTGTCTCCAAATAGCATCAGAAAAATCTAAAAATTATACAGAAATACGTGTATAAAAATATCTTAGATATGGAAGAAAAGTGAATCTTGGTTGACTATCATTATTCAGAGTATTCTTTTCAAGTTGAGGAAAAAGAACACTAAAAGCAGATTCAGGAATGACTACTTCCCTTGTTTTCAGTATCTATCACCTAGTTCTGTCTTTCATGGTAATTTCTTTAAAAAAAAAAAGCACGGAACATAGTAGTTTATTTTACCTCCATTAATAAGATCTTTGTATATAAAAACAAAGTGGATGTAAGACTAGAATTTTAGACTGCATGAAAAACTGAGAATTTTCTTTCTTTGAGTCTCATTTTCCCAACTCAAGGACAGGCATATTCCTTAGAATAGCTCACTGGGAAAGATATATTACCCTCACTGCCTCTTTTTATTTTATATTATTTCAGCTCCATCGCTAAGGCTGGAAACAAAGTCACGTTTCTTCTGCCTTAGTACTAGTAGACCTCATAGGGAGGCCATGGGCCCAGGTTAAAAGCAAATACTATTGATCTGGAACATAATAGTCACATGACACTTAATGTCATTTTGCTATACCCATAGATCAGTTTCTCATTCAAGCATCATCAGAAAAAGATTTCTCCTGAAGTAGATGGGAGCTAATACAGACTCATACTTGGACGAAGTGCAGAAAATGAGAGACTTTAAAACATATAATCCTATATAGGTTGTTTTCATCAAATTTCTCTCCACAGGAGTCAAGGAGCTATGTGGAAGAGGATCCAAGATATGTTTTTTTTTTTCTAAATTAAGTTTATTTATTTATTTATATTTATTTATTTATTTACTTTATATCAGGCTCACTTACCCCATCCTGGGCAATTACCCCCTCCCCCACAATCCTTCCACCATTTTCCCTCCCCTTCTCCTCTGAGCAGGTGATGACCACTGGGTATCCCTCCACCCTGGCAATTCAAGTCTCTGCTATGCTAGGCACTTCCTCTCCCACTGACAAAGAAGCCCAACTAGAAGAACATATCTCATGTACAGGCAACAGCTTTTGGGATAGATTCCCCCAAAGGGGTTAGGAATTGCACAGGAAGCCTAATAGAGTCAAATAACATGGAACCTTGGGGAGTCTCAGAAACAGAACCACTAACCAAAAAAACATACAGAAGCTGGACCTAGGCCTCCCAGCTCATATGTAACACATGTGCAGTTTGGTTTTCATGTGGATCCCGAACAACTGGAGTGGAGACTATCCCAAGGGCTCCAAGATATTTCTAAGATCTAGAGGAAACTTACAGTAACAATCCAGAAGAGCTGACATACATATAGACTCAAATCTTGTGGTAGCAGGCAGAGGGCCTGTAAAATTTCAAACTGGAATGGGTTCCGTGGAAGCAAGCATGAAATTCTATCTATTACCAAGAAGCTATCTCCCATTGACAACCACTCTCAAAGAAAACACTCAGTTTGTCCAAGGGATCCTCCCTGAGTGTACAACCGCTCTCAAGGGCAGATTTCACATCTAGCAGTAAATGTCCAACATGAAAGAATCCGAAAGTTATTTTTGAAGATTTTTTTTGTCTCCTATTGCCTTGTTTGGGCATTTTATATCAGATTCATCTTTTTCTTATATATTATTGCTTCCAATTGTTCTGTGTTCAAGGGTTTTGTTTGTGTGTGTGCATGTGTGAGTAGAAATGTGTGTGTCTTCATGTGGATACATTTTACATGCTCATTGTTTTTCATGCTTGTCTTGTTATACTATTATATTTTGTCTTTTTAGTTACTTATTTGCTTGAGAGAGAGAGGAAGAGAGACAGAGACAGAGAAAGAGAGAATATACAATTGAAGAGTAAATGGGTGAAGAGGATGAAGAGAATCCAGGAGGAAAGGAGGGTACAAAACCATGATCAGACTATAGTGAATTTGGAAAAAAAAAACACTTTTCCAATAAAATAATTTCCAGTATTATGCCATTAAGAAACTGAATATGGCCGGGCGGTGGTGGCACGCGCCTTTAATCCCAGCACTTGGGAGGCAGAGGCAGGCAGATTTCTGAGTTCGAGGCCAGCCCGGTCTACAGAGTGAGTACCAGGACAGCCAGGGCTACACAGAGAAACCCTGTCTCGAAAAACCAAAAAACAAGACAACAAACAAAAAAACTAAATATGTTAAATATAAATATTACACCATTACAAAAATAGTAAAGTTACCAAAAATCCACTAGCAGAAAATATCAATCCATTGAATGTTTACAGGGACAAGAAGTCTCATGCCTCTTGGTATAAATAAAGAAGTTGCAACCACATTCGAAGGCTTTTTTGAAATCTCTCACAAATACCAGAATCATCTTACCATATGATCCAATACTCACATACCAACGAATGAGTTAAGAATTTATATGTAAACAAAAATTAATGGAAATATGCTGTGGCAGAACCTTCTCCTAATGAACAAAGATTTCAGGGGACCAATCACTGGGCAAGTAGTAGGCGGGACTTCTATCTAGGTTGTAGAGGGGAAGAGGAGAGGCAGAAAATGATATCTTGCTTTTGGAGAGGGAGAGCTTGTAGGACAAAATGTACCTAACAAGAGTCCCATGGTTTATGTTGCAGATCTGTGCAATGGGAAGAGTTATATTTAGTATAACGTAGAAAATTAGGATGCTAGTTGCTACGCCCAACTATTGAGTTACCTGTTGATTCTGAACTGAGTTTGTGTGGTGTTTTCCTTCATGCAGCACTCAACAGGTTTCCAGAGAGAATGGCATGGTGGCAAAGCGTAGGTTTAAAAGAAGTGTACCCCTAAAGGCCATGGGAATTTGGTAGCGTGGGGCAGGCGTGATAACTACCTGCCAGTGGGAACTTAGTGACTTGGTTGGAGAGATTTCAGAGCTCTAGATCAGAGAGTCTCTATGAGAACAGGCTGGCCGGCCCACCAGTGCCCTGCAGGCATAGCATGGATTGCTTTTTAATATTTCACACTACAACATACTTATAAACAAAAATGACTACATATATGTTTTTAATAGGTTCAGTTGTTCTGTCCTGTCGGCATCACAAAAGACCTGGAAGTAGTTTCATTGTCCCTCAAAATTAACTAAGAACTACACTAACAGACACCATGGAAGACAATTTATCCACAAAAAGCAACAAACCATCTAGCCAAGTAAAATAATGATTGAACCTTAAATTTACTAAGTAAGATGTTCACATCAAAATGATTCCTCAAACAAGACATTGTAGGGAATCTCAAACTTTATGTAGTGGAGAGATCAACATAGACAGTAATGAAGTTCATTTTCAGTTCTCTGGCTCTGTTTTCTCAATTACAAAAATAAAAGAAAAAGCTGTAGTAGTTTCCAAATTTAAGATGTTTAGAATAGAATTGGCTATCCCTATTTAATATTAATTATCATTGTCTAATAGAATAGTTATTTAATCATGGCCTTAAACTGATAGCATTGCTTAGGATTTTAAAAATATTATAAACACTTCAATTTTTATTATTTTTTAAAAAAGTTTTCTATTTTTTCTATACATATGTGTATGAATGCACAAATATGTGTATACCACATGTGTGTCTACTGACTGCAGCGGTCTGTAGCGGCATTTAATCTCTTTGAACTGGGTTTCAGATAGTTGTGAACTATCCTATGGGTGCTAGGAGCCAAATCAAGGTTCTTTGCAAGTGCTTTTCACTGCCAAGCCATCTTTCCAACCCCAAAGCCTTTAACTTTATTTGTTGATCTCCCTCAGTGACCTCAATGTCTTTTCTGAACTCTGCCTACACTCGTTGTTTGTAAAGAATCACAATGGGCATACAATGATGAGCTCGGAAGGGTCTGACATGGATATAAAGGCTCCTCCTGTTGTGCTTCTAACAAAATGAAACTGAATAAAATCCTCTTCAGTAGTGGCACAAGTGTGATTCTGCTGGCTGTGAAGCTGAGTCCAGAAACAAAAGATGCAACTCCATCCTGGCAGAATGAGAAAGGCTTCTGAATGCATACATTACCCAGAATCCATATGCTCTCACTCACAGCCTTGTGTAGTAACTATATTCTGTCTTTTGTCAGGATAACTAATTATATGATAAGAAGACATGTAGCATATTTTCGATCTCTTTTTCCATAAGTCTACATAGCTATTTTTATTATTCATTCATTTACCAGCTTAAAAACTCCTTTAGTATTCTTATTTATTAACCTGTGTTACTTATCTTTGCTTGTTACATCCTGTCATATAAACCAATAATGTTATTTTTCTCTACATGAAATTTCTGAGAGAGAAGATAACAAAATTATGTAACAAAACTATAAAAGTATGAATGCTAATCAAACAAAGAATTAAAACACTTGGACCTAAACTTTTGTACCAAAATTGAATATTAAATTTAAAGAAATAATGACTATTTATATTCATACAAATTCTCTAAACCTCCATTACTATGAGAGGCGAGGTTTCTGGGAGAGTATGTCAAAAATATATTGACAATGGTGTCTGATACTCATTTTCAGCCAAGATTTCAGAATTTCACAGATGTATGCTTTCCTGCTGCCCTGACATGCAGCTGACTCATTTTCCTCCCAGACAAATTTGGGAAAAAGCTGACTCTTTGAGCTGTCCTTCTCCAAATACTCTTAATTCATGAATTTTTAGAGCCCCTTTGGAACAAAGAAAAATAATCCTGAAATACACTGTGAGCGTTCATGCCAATTCACAGAGCTCTAGACACACAAGCATTCTGAGTACCCTTTGTAGAATCAATCACATAATATATCTTGTAATACTAATTTCTATCTAAAGGCAAAGTGGCAAAGCTAAGCTTACAGAGATGAGTTAATGGTTAAGAGCATCCCGTGTCTTTCAGAGGACAAGGGTTCAGTTCCCATAATCCATAGTTAGAGGATCTGGTGCCTTCTTCTGTAAGCATGGAGCATACAAGCATACGATCACATAAATGCACACATGTACACAAATAAGGAACTTTTTAAATAAAATTAAACAAAAGCAATCCAAAAGAACATCAGATTTATAGACTGTTTGAGTAGAACCCCACCCTCCTCTCCATGTGGTAAACTTTTTTTTTTTTTTGGAAATATGATACTGTGGTAAATACAGGTTTTCTGGTTTCATTATTCCACATACCAACAATTCAATAGTTGTCTCCTGTCTCTCAAAAGGCTCAGAGTGGACCTAGGTGAAGTTTTGGCTCTAGAAGAATTTTTTAAGTACTTTAAATTTTAGTGCAACTTTGGTAATTTAACATTTTAAGAACCACTGTGACATTGAATCAAATTTATATTTCTCAGAGTGGTACAGAGGCAGCATTAAGATAACTCCAATTTACAAGCATTCTACCAAGCAAGCAGAGCACCAAGGGGAGGAAGAAAATTAAAGAAAAACAAAAATAATTATATCCATTAGCTACTGCTCTGTATGGACTTAGAAACCAAGTTTTACTTGCTACCTAGAGAGACTGACCTGATTGTATGGCTCATGTAGAGCTATGTCATCAGCATTGCCTCTTCACATGGATATTGTTAATACCAAGTCAGATCTTTAATTTTGTTTTAATCTTCTAAAACACTAAGTCAAATTACAGTAGAACTGTGAACAGGGAAAGATGTTTCTAAACCAAAGGAAGACAATAAATCCTCCAAGGGACACTCATACTTCACTATAGAGACACACACAGGGATTCAAAAATCCATTCTCTATAGATTTAATTTTTGGATATCATATACATATTTATAAATATGTTTTGTATCATATTTTCTTACCTAGGATATATGTAACATAAGCATTTTATTTTGAGTATTAACACTTAGAAAATCAAATGAAGAATCAACATGCTTTCTTGTTATTACGCCATTCTTAGGAAATTTTATTGAACAGTTAGTGCAAATTTACCTATTTAAAAACTTGCAAAGACAATCAATAAAGTTGGAAAAAACCCTATTAAAATGAGCTAACATCCCACGGATTATACATTGAAACAAAATTGTATGTAAAGCTTTTGACACAGACCTAGAATTAATTGATGAATTGTAGTTATATCAGGACTGTTTCAAAGTGACAGAAAAGCAATTTTTCTATGAAATGCAGAATGAAAAATCCCCTAAATTCATCCTGCTGTGTTTGATTACATATTATGGACTGAGGTTTAGACCACGGACTTTAAATCTAAAAAAAGGTTTCTGTGGGAGTTTAACAATGTAAGAGGTAAGAAATATACTAAGAAATCTACAGATAACATTAAGGATGAATTGTATGCTTCTACCAAGTAATTTTTTTGTTTTGTTTTCTTTCAAAAAAATCTTGTCATGTTACAGTTGAGGCAGTTTTGAAAGCATATAAGTACAAAAAATGATGACTCAAGATATTCCTATTACAAAATTTACATACATAAACAATCTTTATAATCTCATCTTTACTTTTTTCACCAAGCTTGGTTTTATCTAGCATGGAGAAATAGCTTAATACCTCTTGAAACACTAGCATGTTTTAAGAGAAATGCTATGAATGGCATAGACATTATTCTAATGAGTTCTAAACCTTAGACCACTGTGAGAAGATCTACAAAAACAAAAATTAGAAATTAACATTGGATTCCGTATGTTTAAATTATACTTTATGTGTGCATGCATATGTTTGCAGATACACATGTGGATATTGCAAATTTTGCTTGCTATTTCACTCTCTTCCCCAGCTTCTGCCTTTCAGTATGGTTTTGTGTGTGTGTGTGTGTGTGTGTGTGTGTGTGTGTGTGTGTGTGTGTGTATGTGTGTATGAGTGTGTGTGTGTATATGTGTGTGTGTGTGTGTGTGTGTGTGTGTGTGTGTGTATGTGTATACGTGTGTGTGTGTATATGTGTGTGTTTGTGTGTGTATGTGT
>JADRCD010223354.1:28177-40520 GCA_019843815.1 Montemys delectorum
GTGTGTGTGTGTGTGTGTGTGTGTGTATGTGTGTGTGTGTGTGTACAGGTATTATGACATCTTCACATCCTCACATCCTTAATGAAGATTTAGCTTCTTTATGCAGAATAGAAATGGAATGTTCACTCTGTCCTGAGGTTTTGAAACTACAGCTGTTATTGCCATTCACATCAGGTACACCAGCTGGATAGCTTTTGAAATTCTTTATTTCATTTCTCATGATTTTCTGCCCATGTTTTCCTAAAGAATTTCAATTTTGCTCATATCTCTGAATCAAAGCTGGCAAAAAATATAATCAGATCCACCAAGATATGTTTTCCCCCTTTTCACTTTGCATCATTCCTTTAGAAAACAATGCTGCCAGATTCTTAAAAAGATTGCTCAAAGAGAGAAAAAGAGATCACAAAAGTAAGCTACACACTCGTGATTATAAAAATAAGGGTAGAAGCTTTCGACAGTTTGTCAGGACACAGCATCCTTTGATCTTTTGAGCAGGTAATGTTCCTTTAATTATATAAAAATGTGTGAATCTTTTCAGTTATGACTTTGGATACAAACATTATTTGGGGCTACAACAAGCTCTGCTCAATGAAAGAATAACAAGCTAATCCGTGCAAGCTGAGGTCAATATAGTTTGCAATTCTCTTTTTAGAAAAGACAAATTTATCTACTTAGTTGCATGCTGATCTAACATGTACCTTTGCATAAAAACAAAATATATTTTCATTAAATGTGTTTTTTTCTATGTCCTTTATTGAGTAAAGTTGCTATTCGGATGCAGAATTTTTTGAAAGCAATTAATTATATGATTATATAAATGTCTGAAATACAATAAGAGCAGATAATATGAAATAAGAAAAATCATGTTAATATTTTAAAGGTCAAAATAACAATATAAGACCAACTAAATTCAGAATTTGTCAAATGCATTAAACATTTTGCACTAAATCTATTTTTTATATTTTTTACTTTTATGAAAAGTGACTCTTTCTTTCTTTCTTTCTTTCTTTCTTTCATTCATTCATTCATTCTTCCTTTTTTCTTTCTTTTGAGTTCAAAAAGCCTTCAGAGGTTGTTTGCTGTGAGATTGGGTAAAGATTTATATAATTATAATATTACTATATATCTATTGTATAATAACAGTAGAATAGATATAGGTAGATACTGATGTATACTTTCTTGCCTGTATTATTATGTCTTAAAACAACAGAATTTTACTCTTTTATAGTTCCAGAATCTGAAATCATAGTGTTTGTAGGCACAGGTTTCTCTGGGTAGTCCTTTCAAGTCCTTTCTCGCTACTACTTAGCTTTTGATAGTACAACTCATGTTTCTGCCTCTACCTGTATACAGCCTTTCCTCAATACATCCTTATCTTTGCATAGATTTTACATAATAGTTAGTTGTATTTATATGCAACCCAATATGATATGAACTTAACAAATAATATACATAAATATTTTCTTTTAAAATAAACATATTCCTTTAATTTCTGTGTTTTAGGAACACAATCCAACGCTGTACAAATTAGTAAAATGTGTGTGAGTGTGTGTGTATGTGTGTGTGTGTATGTGTAAACATATACATATCTGCAAAGAATTCTTCGGATCTGCTTTATTCATAAAGTTTTGGAAACAGCGACTCTTTAACATCAATTAATAACACTACAATCTAGATTTTTTACATTAGATTTCTTTCTATAAATTTCTAATTCCCTGACTGAAATAAACCCACAAAATATGTCTCAAAAACTTTGTTGGCCAAAAAGTAAAAATTGGAGAACAATCAGGATAAGCTTCAAGATCATACCATATTCTTGCTGAAGATAATTGGAGCACTTCTATAATATACTTAAATAACTATCGAAAGCACAAATCTAAATCACCATATTAATTTGAGTACATTCATAAGTAAATAAGTAAGAGGAAAGGAATGTTCTACCTATAATGGCACTAGTATGTCACATAATGTCATAATATCAAGGAAGAAGAGAACTGAAAAAAAAATTCCCTGATTGAATTTCCTCATAGTACTAATTAATTCAGCCATGAAATTTATTGATGTTAAAATTTGGTGTTCACAGTTTGATGACAAATAAGATATTTATGAAGGCTCAAAGCATTGAGCAAGTAAACAAATGAAAAAAATAGATATAAGTGGGATATATCTTCAGCAGAGTAATCAAAGTTATTGTTACCAATAATAGAAAAAAATAGGGCCCCTCACAGAAGTCAGTGTTGTCATATCCTGGAAAGTATTGTCAAAAGGCATGTTCTGTATTCAACCAAGGAAATAAGTGATGTTTCAGAATTGCTATAAAATATTTTTCTTAATTGTGAAACATAAAGATCATGTCAAAGAAGAGATGACTGCAGAAAACATATAGAGTAATGGGATCTCATATGTGTTTGGCCTTAAAGAGGCCACTCTTTAGCACCAACAGGACATGTTTTGGACAGGTTGGGAAACTCTGTGAGGCCTCTGTATCTAACAGCATGTGTATGTCAGTATTCAGTTCCTGGACTCAATGGTGGTGCTATTGTAGTATATAATTAAATCTATATGAGGGTTTATATAGTGGATAAGGAGACAAGACATCAACATCATACTCTGGTTCACAACAAAAATATGTGTTTGATACCTATCACTTTCTCACAAGACTTCATACAGTAAGTTAAAATTAAAGATAACAAAGATCACAAATAAGTGTATGTGTTTATGTGCTTCTTTTCAAAAGAAGCCGTAAGTCTTTACCATAAAAGGGCAACTTTACAAAGATTCATTTTATAAATGTAAATAGAGGATACATTAATAACTTAATAGTTTTACTACTTTTTTTCTTTAAACTGTGTCACTGTCCAATTTCATATAGTGTAGTTGCTTCCACTACATCGCACATGGGAAATCCCTGGAAACCAATCTGATGTGATTTTTCTACAAGGCATTATTTCCTAAATTATTTTCTAAACTTTTCAAAAATTACTTTCACTACCAGCAGAAATAAGGTCCACTCCATTCATTTTCTTTTGTGTTCGTATCTAATACATTAGCAGCACTTCAGCCCTTGTCATTCACCACAGGGATCTTTATAGATGTTTATTGTTATTTGAATTCCTGTATGCTGTATTAGTCTTACATTTCTAAATTATTTACATTTCTATCTTGGTAACTGTAATATCTCACTCCAAACTTTTTTTTTTGCAACTTTCCTGTCACATCTTTTATTTAATTTGCAAAGTATGCTGACCTCATAAGCTCTCTCACCTTAGAAGAGCATCAACTATGTTAAATTTGCAGCATAATCATTGGTGTCATATAAACAAAATTCTCTAGAGATATTATTAGAGATCAGTAGAGCATGATGGCTGACCCACTGGAGGTAGCAGCACCAGATGTTTAAACTTAAATACCCTCTCCTTACTTTAATATTTGGCTTTATAATAGTGATTGTTATCCTGGTTTTGATTAGAATTAATAAAGACTAGTAAAATTTATCTCTGTACTGAAATCACAGTACTATTACAGATCTTAGAAGGATTCAACATACACGATATTCAGGGGTAACATTTCAATGCATATTTTTCGCTATTAGAGCCTTACTTGGTTGCAAGATAGAGAAAAAAATATGTAGTGTTAATCAGTGATTCTCATTCTGTGGCCCTCAACCCCTTTAGGGGGGAGTGGTCAAACGACCTTTAAAGGTGTTGCATGTAAATATCTGCATATCAGATATTTACATTGTGATTCATAAATGCAGCAAAATTACAGTTATGAAGTAGCAAGTAAATGATTTCATGTTTTATGGTTGGAATTATCACAGCATGAGGAACAGTACTAATGGGTCACAGCAGTAGGATGCTTAAGAACCACTATTTAGTATTTTGTAGCTTCCTAGACAATAATGAAACAATATCTCACAGTCCAAATTCTACTTGCTATCAAGTTCCTTTTATACCCTTTGGTTTCACCCTTTGGTTTTTGGTTTGTTTGTTTTGTTCCTTTAAAGAAATTAATTTCAGTTGTCACATGAAGGTCTAAAATAATTGTCATTGAACAAATTTTCACTGACCAAGGTTTCCTCCATGCTTTCAATAATTTATTAAATGATACTGTTACAGGGAAATCTTGATTGTAAAGAAACTTGTTTTTATTGAGCATCATTTCTATTTTGGGCCACAGAGTTAGCAGTTTGATGGGTAATATTCCTCAAGCGTAATTCTAGCTAAGGCTTCCTATATACCCTAGGCTGATGAAGTGTTCCTAACTTAGGAGATGTAACACTTTCACAATCGGAAACCAGATTTGGAACTTACTAACTCCAGAATCAATTTATAAAGCAAATAGAAAGTTTATTGCACCTCACTCCAGATTTAGACTAACATTTACAGTTTAAAACTCGCTACCTTGAGACACAATAACATTAAACTATACAGTGACTATTTGAAGTGGAAACTATGGGCAAATCTTAACTTAAAAATAACTTCAGTTTCCACTGTTAAAATAAGTCAGACATGAATATCTTTATACAACTTTGCTATAGAAGAATATTGTCATGAATTTTGAAATTCTCTGTAGAATATAAAAGAACAATGTTTCCAGCTTCCAATTCAGATATTTCTAAATTAATTTGGCTGCCATTTGGGCAAATATATATATATATGTGTGTTTTATCTTGACAATCTGTCAACTGGCAAGTAATTGTCAAGTATCACACTTGTTTCCATTAACTATTGGTAAATGTCTCAATTATAGTTTTATTTTCCACTCTCTGCTCAATGAAATAGCTCAGTTCTTACTGGAAATCCTTAGGGCATCTGGGGACAGTGCTGTCATTTGTGAAATAGCAAGTGAAGAAGAATGAAAGAAGAAAGGAAGTGAGGGAAGAGACCCTATGAAAGAGAACAGTGGTAATAAGGAGAGAAAGGAGATAGTAGCTGACCTTTGTCCTGACATTCACGCTCATGAGAAGTGAAGATAGTAATTTATAATTGGCAACAAAATAGTGTAGCTGCCTCTGCTTCCATTAACCAGAGAAGATAGCATCCAACAATAACCAGACACCCACAGCCTAAAATCAATGTAAATAGGAACATACAAAGGTAAGGTGAGGAATGCATTAGTATAGACGATTTCACCACCACAAAAGTAACCAAGAATGCTGCATGAACTCTTTTCAAGCATTCCTTTACTCTGTATTTGAGCATTGGAATCATTAATTGATCACCATAGTCATGAATAGGACTGTCAATTTAACCTGTCAATATTTCACAATCAACCCCTGAATAAAGAATGGAATCTAGACTCAAATCTGTACTTAAGGGAGAGGAAGGAGCATGGGGCAGTCACACTTTCCTTGTTCACCATTTGTAGAAAATCAAGCATGCTTTGTGTACACAAGGTGCTAAGAATTCCATTTTCTAATCTGCCTTAAAATCTAAAAATCTAAAAAAAAAAAAAAAAAAAAAAAAGACAAATTGGCTAAGGACTAGACCAAACAAGATCCAAAAGAAAGCACAATCCCATAGAATTTCTTACTTCCTGCCTGTGCTTCAGAATTTAAAAGCTGTACAAATATGGAGATGTTTCTACTTGCTTGTGTACTTCATTTTTATGGTGGTGCTGATGGAGGAGTGGTACATTATGGCTAGGAGTTCATAAAAGTTTCTCCAAGCAACCATGTCATTTTGGGTATCTATAGAGCAACGATTCAGTTTTGATGAGCAGAAAAAAAATAAATAAAAATAGAATTCCTCTCACAAGAAGTAGATAAAATGGAATCCTGCCAGGAGAAATATATGGGTAAGATATGAAGAACTGAAATCAGTTCTGATTTGCTGTTGAAATGGGTGTTTCAGCTGCAGTTTTATTACAGGCTGCACAGGAACAGGATATTGAATGAAAATAAAGCCATCAAAAAAAATCACTGGCTAAGAAGTTTGGACAGCTTTACTCAATGAAAAAAAATAAACAAACTATAGAATACATGGAAGACTTTCCCATTGTACATGTAAACAGGATTTAACACGGTTAGGATATGTAAGTATACAATTAGGCAGACTACTGAGATTATCCATTGGATGACACTGTGGTCTGATCTTGAACTACTCAATCTAAGAGTGAAGTTAGATGACTCATTGAGATTTCACTCGAGAATGCCCAGGCCTAAATAGAGTATATATACCACATGACTCCTACAAATGCACCAGAATCATGAAGAAGAGGAAGCAAAAAGATTTTTTTAAATCAGAAGTGGTCCATGGTTACAAAGAGCTGGTGCCTCCTGGCTATAGCCCAGGAGTTGCACATATGAACTCAGAGTCACTGTGATGCTGTCCACAATACCTGTGCAAGGCTAAACTCAGTCAACTCACAGCAGGAAGATGGAATACAAACATGAAGCTCCATGTTCACATGAGCTCATATTGGCATTTCTTGATTGCATGATGAGGGAGGGTCAGTTTTCTTTTAATTATCCCTGGATAAGTCAATAATGTTCAAACAAAAGGCCACTGGTCCAAGAAAATTTAGACAGCATACTTTGATGAAGAAAAGAAAAAATAAAATAACAAAAATAGAGTTAGGTGGAAATGAAAGGGGTCGGGGTCAGGGGGGAAGATGAGTGAATGTTGCCAAAGCATTTGGTACAAAATTCTTAAGTAATTAATAAACAATTTAGACCTTCCATTACTGTCAGCCACATCTATATAAGAACAAACTGCTGCAAATTTTGAAAGAGAAGGAAAACTTGACCAATACCTTTCAGGTTTTATGTGGGTTTCAATGTGAAGGACACAGAAAATTGTGGAAGTCTGGGTCAGAGACATCTAAAGAGTCATGATGACATTGGTTTTTTATATTATGTTTGGTTTTATTTGGGACTTCCATTTGAAAACCTGTGAACACATAAGCTACTGCCTTAAGCAGGCAGATGAAGCAGTAGCTTCTTTGGATTGAAGCACTTATTTCTGTATAATAGTTTTCTGATTTTTTTCCATTTCCTGTCTTATCATTTTTACCTTCTCTAGTTTATCAGGCCTGGTTGGTTACCATATATCCTTAAATGCAATATGAAATAACCTATGCTGCATACTGCATGTGCAAAAGTGACTTCTGTGATGCTGCACTCTGAATTTTGGACCCTTCCTCCCGACTTGTGAGGGAAGAAAGAGATCTAAAAACTCTCCCTTTTTATTAAGCGGTCTGAGATTTGGGGGATCTTCTATGACAGCTTGGGTTAAAGAATAGATCATCAGGCTTACTAGAGTGAGTACTAAAATCATGTTCCTGAAAGCACATTGCTCTGCTTTTTTACATAATAAATATATCAATGATCCAGAGAAGGTAAGAATGAGTGAATGGTGGTAGTGTTGACATGTAGAAACCATGCACTTAATGTCAATTAGCCATAAAAGAAAAAGTCATTGGTACGCGTGATTGTATAACCCACCATAGACTCATCCCATTCAATTAGGCCAGTATCTTTTTGACTCTAGTCTTAAATAGTTTCCTATGCCTCTGTACACTACATCTACATGAGGATATACACAAACAAATAATTAAACGTGAACCAAATATTAGTAGTACTAGTTTGGCATGTCGGAACAAATCTTGAAAATTCTGTCTCAGTAGCAGTACGTGTCTTACTGACAGGAATGCAAATAAACCTATTGAAATAGATTTGAAAGATGACCCTTAACAAATCTGAGAAATCAGAAGGATACATACCCAAAATGGACATCTCTGGAACAGTAGCATGATAAGGTCCATTGAGAAACTCAGGTGCATTGTCGTTGATATCCTGAACCTTAATAATGAATTCAGAAGGAGGTTCAAGAGGTTTGTTTGTCTCCCAGTCCACTGCCTGAGCGGTTAACGTATACTCAGCCTTCTCTTCTCGGTCAAGTCTTTTGATTGCATGGATATCTCCAGTTATATCATTTATTTGAAAGATTGTGCCAGCTCCATCACCCGATAGGATATACTTGATTTTTTTGCTTCCTGGATCCAGATCTGTGTGTAACTAAAATGAAAAGTAGCAGGAATTAGTTGTGGAGACAGCTAAATTATCTTCAGAATTATTTAAATGACTCTTGGTTGTGTGTCAAATTAATTCTTTTTACACTACTTTCTCAGTCTCTGCTAAGCAAAGCTGCACAAACAGTATATGCATTTGCATTCACAGCATGGTACAATAAAACATAATGAACTTCACTTAGATTAGCCTCTATAAAGTGCTCAAATTGGTTTAATATAAAGTGGCATGGTTTCAAAATGATGAGAAATTCTAGAGAGCACAAAATTGCATGTATGATTTTTGAATTATCGATACACGTAAACAATCACACATGCATAGGTATCAGTGCAATATTTTATGAAGTACAATGAGACGAAAACCATTACTCAAGTTTAAGGTAAATATATTAAATTTTATTTAAAAGTGAATTATTTAGTAGAAGATATTAAAACCGGAGCGCCAATATGGCACATAAACTCTGCAGAGTTTACATTTGATAAGATCAAATGGAGTGGGCCAATAGTTTGATCCGATTGCTGCTAAACTTATGACAAAAAATTCAACAACTCAACTTTTATACTTAAGAATTTCATTTTATTCTTAATCCTCAATAATTTTTACAGTCCAGGAAGTGATTCCCACATTGTAGGATACAACATTTTCAAGCAAAAGCAAGGAACTTTATGGAACATGGCAACTGTTCAACAGAAGTTCAGATCCAGGAGAGATTACATCAATGAGCACTGATTTAACAAAGTTTTTGATTTTTCAATATAAAACAAAACCTTGGCCGTACAGACATATGTAGGTGCTGAGTAAGGCAGAATTACAAACTCTGTCCTCCTATTGAGTTGCTACCTGCAGCCTTGATGTGAAAGTATGTGCATCTTGCTATGCAGTATTTAGTTGACATCACTGGGAGGCCTGCTCTTTTCTGAAGGTAAATGGAAGAGCAGTAGATCTGAGGGAGAGGGGAGGTAGTGAGAGTAGTGAAAAGGAAGGGATGCTTCAACCAGGATGTATGATATGAGAGAGGAATAGAGAATGTTATCCTGAGTGAGGTAACACAATCACTAACAAACACATATGGTATGCACTCTCTCATAAGTGGATATTAGCCCAGAAGCTTGGAATACCAAAATACAATTCACAAACCACAAGAAACTCAAGAAGAAGGAAGTCCAAAGTGTGGATACTTCATTCTTTCTTAGAAGGTGGAACAAAATACCCATGGAAGGAGTTGTAGAGACAAACTATGGAGCAGAGACTGAAGGAAGGACAATCAAGAGACTGCTCCACCTGGGAATCCTTCCCATATTCAATCATCAAATCTAGACACTCTTGTGGATGCCAGCAAGTGCTGGTTGACAGGAGCCTGATATAGCTGTCTCCTGAGAGGCTCTGCCAGTGCCTGACTAATACAGAAGTAGAGGCTCACAGCCATCTATTGGACTGAGTACAGGGTCCCCAATGAAGGAGCTAGAAAAAGGACCCAAGGAGTTGAAGGGTTTGCAGCCCCTTAGGACAAACAACAATATGAAATAACTAGTACCCTCAGAGCTCCCAGGGACTAAACCACCAGCCAAAGAGTACACATGGTGGTACTCATGGCTCCAGCAGCATATGTAGCAGAGGATAGCCTAGTCGGTCATCAATGGGAGGAGAGGCCCTTGGTCCTGTGAAAGTTCTATGCTCCAGTGTAGGGGAATGAGGGGAATGCCAAGGCCAGGAAGCAGGAGAGGGTGGGTTGGTGAGCAGAGGGAGGGGAGAGTGAACAGGCTTTTTTTTTTTTTTTCTTTTTCAAAGGGGAAATTGGAAAAGGAAATATCATTTGAAATGTAAATAAAAAATATCTAATAAAAAATAATCCTTATAGTTTGTTCATAACAGAGAGTCAGGAGTGTTCTACTATGTAGTTTTCCCCTATGAAAACTTGGCAGGTTCCTGATTTAAATGTCGCCTCCTGATTTAAAAAAAAAGAATAATTTACTTAATAATGCATAGCATTTGGGACTCTGGAGATGTCGTAGCAGTCAAGAACTATGTTGCAGAAGACCAAGTTTCAATTTCTAGCACATGGGTGATCATAACAAGCTATAACTCAAGTTCCTTGGAATTGGATGGACCCATTTTACCTCTAAGAACACCATGCATGTATGATGTTCACTACATATGCATAGATAAGCAATTATACACATAAAACAAAAATAAACCGATATAAATAAGTGTGCATTTTTTGAACCTTTCATTGTAGAATAAATGACTTTTATATGGCAAAATAATGATTAAATGCACATATTTTTTGGTTAACTTGTTACATATCTAGCTATACAGTCATAATATTTGCACCTAGAGATATAGAGTATTTGTTTCTTTAAAAAATAGATGTAGGTGCAAATATCTGCATCTGACTCCTTCGGCTGCTTATTGAGTCTTTCATTTTATTATTATTATTTTTTAAATTTATTTACATTTCAAGTGTTATTCCCTCGATTGGCGGTCATGAGAGGCCCCTTTTTGTGAGCTCTCCGTAGCCTCAGTAATAGTCTCCGGCCTTGGGACCTCCCCTTGAGCTGGATCCCACCTTGGGCCTGTAGCTGAACCTTTTTTTTTCCTTAGGGTCTTCTCCATTTCTACCCCTGAAGTTCTTTCAAATAGAAACAATTATGGGTCAGAGTTTTGACTGTGGGTTGGCACATGCAAATATTTGCACTCAACCAATGGACAGAAGCTGTTGACCCCTGTGGTTGAATTAGGGAAACGCTGGAAAAAGCTGAAGAGGAGGACCAGCAATCTCAATTAGCCTGGACCCGCAAGATCTCTCAAATACTGGACTACCAACCAGGCAGCATACACCAGCTGATATGAGATCCCCAAAACATATACAGCAAAAAACTTCAGGCACTGGGTTCAGTCAGAAAAGATGCAACTAACCCTCAAGAGACTGGAGGCCCCAGAGAGTTCAGATGTCTGATGAGGTGGAGGGTGGGGTATGGGAACATCCTCAGGGAGACAGGGTAGCAGGGAGGAGGTATGGAATTTGGAACACTCGGAGGATGGTCTGGGAGGGGAATCAAATCTGGAGGGTAAATAAATAAAGATTAAAAAAAAAAGTAGTTATGTTTTGGTTTAGTTTCTGGGAGTTCTGAGTGGTCCTGGTTAGTTGACACTTATTCTTCTTATATGGTTGCAATCCCCTTCAGTCTTTCCTCTAATTTTCTACATGGTCCCTGACCTCAATCCAGTGGTTAACTGTAAGCATCTACATTTGCCTCAGTCAGGTGCTAGAAGAGCCTTTCAGAGGACAACAATGCCAGGCTCCTGTCTGCATGTACAAGGTGGGGATGGGCAGGTAGGGGAGTACCTTTCGCAGGCAGCAGGGGGAAGTGAAGAACTCAGGGAGGAGGGACCAAGAAGAGGGTAAATTTTGGAATGTAAATAAATAAAATAATTTAATAATAATAAAGTAGTAGCTGTGTTATAGATAGAAACTCCTATAAATGCACAGGGCATGGTGTCTTCCTGGTATACTTTTGTTCAGAAGATGCTCTATTGCTTTCTTATCCAATTTAAATTGTATTTAGCGCTTCAATAAATGAAAAGGAAAGGTTATGAAAAAGACATAAAATAACAACAAAGAGCCCAAATGCATTGAGATATCCTCCTTTACCTTTGAATATTTTTAAATTTGAAGCGTAAGATTACATCAAACATTTATTGAATCTCAAAATGTATCCCTTTCATTTATTGTATTAAATTTATGAACAAGAACAAATATTGAAACGCCACTTTATCTTAATGAATGTGGGATTATAATTCATTAATGTGATATTAATCCTAATTTATGATCATTTTAATTTATGTGCATTTTAACATTTCCATTAGCATTTTTATTAAAAAAAGAACATTTGAATAATATATCATTCATACAGGCTTTTGTTCACACAGAAGCTATTCTGGAGACAAGAGGATTCATATGTATCACTTTTGTCCACAATTTTTTAAATTAACAAATAAACCGAACAAATTGACCTTATTGTTGGTTATGCTAGAAATTATTTCAGTGTATTTTCTTCCTAATATCAATAGCATCTGATTAATCAATTGTATTGTGATGTTGGGTTTTTAAATCATTTGTGTTTCAAAATAAGAAGAATGAAGGAACAAGCATAGTTTGTTTTCTTTTTATAAGAATAAGTACATTAGTAAAAGTTAGGTCTTTATTTTATTTATTTTTTATTAGATGCTTTCTTTATTTACAATATCTTCTTTCCTAGGTTCCTGTCTTAGTCAGGGTTTCTATTCCTGCACAAACATCATGACCAAGAA
>JADRCD010223356.1:0-10026 GCA_019843815.1 Montemys delectorum
AAAAAAATTGGTTGTTGATGGACTTCCAGGCTGGTTCAACATCTTGGCTTTTTTGAACACTGCAGAAATGAACATGGCTGTACACGACTCTGTGATGTGCTGTGTTATATTTGGATCATCCAGTGAATTTATTGTTATTGTTAGGTTTCAGAGAAAACTCCATATTGACTTCCATAGGGCTATGCCAGTTTACATCCCATCAGCCATTTTCTCTTTTTCCATATCCTTGCTTTCTTAGTCAGGATCTCTATTATTACACAATCATCATGACCAAGAAATAAGTTGGGGAGGAAAGGATTTATTCAGCTTACACTTCCCACATTACTGTTTGTCACCAAAGGAAGTCAGGACTGGAACTCAAGCAGGTCAGGAAGCAGGAGCTGATGCAGAGGCCATGGAGGGATGTTTCTTACTGGCTTGCTTCTCCTAGTTTGCTCAGCTTGGTCTCTTATAGAACCCAAGACTACCAGCCCAGGGATGGCACCACTCACAACGGATCCTCCCCTCTTGATCACCAACTGAGAAAACGTCCCACAGCTGGAGGCACTTCCCCAACTGAAGTTTCTTTCTCTGTGATAACTCCAGCCTGTGTCAAGTTGACACACAAAACCAGCCAGTACACTTACCAACAGTGTTTCTTCTCTTGATGTTAGCTGCTATGACTGAGTTGAGATAGTGTCTCAACTTGAAACTTTAATTAAAGGTAGTTGTGAGCTGTCCAGTGTGGGTGCAAGACTCCTAATGGAGTCCCCTGGAAAAGTATGGAGTACTCAATCTCTGAGCCCACTCTCAGGCCACTCAGTTTAGTTTTAATTTACATTTCCCCAGTGACTTAGGATGTTGAATACTTTTTCAAATATTTATTAGTCATTTCTTCCTTTGAGCACTCTTGGTTTAATTCATTTGCCTATTTTATTGATCGGATGACTTTTCATGGTATTTTATTCCTTTAGTTTTTATGGATTCTAGATATTAATCCTGAGTCTGATATATAGTTGGCAACGATTTTTTCCTTTCCTGTAAGCTGTGTCTTCACTCTGGTGATTGTTTCCTTTGCGATACAGAAGCTTTTTAGTTTCATGGAACACATTTGTCTCTTTGGAATACTTCCTGTACCACTGGAATCCTCTTGAGAAAGTCTTTGGCTGTCTGTATCTGGAAGTGTTTTGCCTGTGTTTTCCTCTAGTAGGTTCAGAGTCTCAGGTTTTATAGTAAGTTCTTTGATCCATTTTGGGCCAGAGATGTGGTTTTAATTTCATCCTTGTACATATGCATATCCATTTTCCCTAGTTCTGTTTGTTGCATAGGCTTTAAAGAGGTGTCTGCTTTGAAGACTTTTGTCAAATATTAGGTGGCTAGAATTGTATTGGCTTCACTTTGTGTCATCTTTTCAATTCCATTGCTTTGCATATCTGATTTTGTTCCAGTTCTGTGCTATTTATGATGATGGGTCTAGAAGGTACTTTAAGATTACAAATTTTGGTGTATTTGGGATTGCCTGAACTGTTCAGAGTTGCTTTGGTTATTTGGGATCTTTTGTGCTTTTTCATGAATTTTAGATTTATTTTAGAATTTAAAAATTATTTATTTATTCTCTTTACAAATCAATATCAGCCCCTCCTCTACTCCCATTACCCCTTCACCAAAGTCCTCCCCCTTTCCACCTTCCCCTTCTCTTTTGAGAAATGTTAGCTCCGATCCCCTACCCCCCCCCCCGCCCCGTGGATGTCATCTCTCTCACTAAACACCCCCACCCCAAACACACGCACATTAATTCACTACAGGACTAGACATATCCTTTCCTACTGAGGCCAAACAGGGCAGTTCATTTAGGGGTGTGGGATCCACAGGCAGGCAGGCAACAGGACTGCCCCAGTTTTGGGGTGACCTGCATACAGCAGATGGACAAGATGCCCATCTGCTATACATGTACAGTGGGCCTACATCCAGCCCATTGTTCTTTGGTTGGTGATTTAGTCTCTGGGAGTCTCCAAGGGTCTAGGTTAGTTACTCTGTTGGCTTTCCTGTGAAGTCCTTGTCTCCTTCAAGTCCCTCAAACCTTCTCCCAACTCTTCCCTAAGACTCCCCTAGCTCAGATGGTTGGGGGTATCTCTGTATCTCTTTCCATTGGCTGCTGAATGGAGCCTCTCATAGGACAGTTATGCTAGATTCCTGTCTCTTAAGCATAGCAGAGTATCATTAATAGTGTCAGAGATTGGGTTTTGGCTGTGGGTCTCAATTTGGGACAGTCATTGGTTGTCCTTTCATCCCATCTCTGTTCTTTCTTTGTCCCTGCACATCTTGTACACAGGACACAATTTGGGTTGAAGTTTTTGTGGGACGATTAGAGTCCTTATCCTGCCTGGCTACACAAACTGACCATTTCAAGGTCCATATACTACACTGGTATGAGTCTCAGCTAAAGGCACCCTCATAGACCCTCTGGGAGCTCCCTACAACCTGAGTCTCTGGCTTGTCCTAAAGATTTCCCCTCATCTCCTTTCTCTCCTCTGCTCTCCCTATGTATGATCTCACAATCCCTATCCTGCTCCCCTCCCCAACCCTCCTTCAAACCAGTTCCCTCCATTCATCAAACTTCAGTATCTATTTTGTTTCTCCTTCTGAGAAAAATTCAACCATCTTCCCCTTAACCCTCATTGTTATTTGGCTTCTTTAGGTCTATGGATTATAGCATGATTATCCTACATTTTATGGCTAATATCCACTTATACATGACTACATACCATGCATGTCTTTTTGAGTCTGGGTTGCCTCACTCAGGATAATATTTTGTAGTTCCATCCATTTGCCTGGTAAATTCATGATGTCCTTGTTTTTTGTTTTGTTTTGCTTCCCGAGACAGGGTTTCTCTGTGTAGCCCTGGCTGTCCTGGAACTCACTCTGTAGACCAGGCTGGCCTCAAACTCAGAAATTTGCCTACCTCTGCCTTCCAAGTTCTTGGAGTAAAGGCGTGTGCCACCACTGCCTCACCTGATGTTCTTGTTTTTAATGACTGAGTAGTATTCTGTTGTGAACATGAATCACATTTTCTTTATCCATTCTTTAGTTGAGGAACATCTAGGTCGTCTCCAGTTCCTGTGTATTTTTGTATATTAAACCACCCCTGCATCTTTCCAATGAAACACACTTGATCATGGTGGATGATGTCTTTGATGTGTTCTTTGGATTCAGTTTTTGAGTTTTTTATTGAGTATTTTTGCATCGATGTTTATAAGGGAAATTGGTCTGAAATTCTCTTTCTTTGTTGAGTCTTTGTGTAGTATAGGTATCATGGTGACTGTAGCCTCATAAAATGAGTTTGGAAATATTCCTTCTGTTTCTTTTTTTGTAAAATGGTTTGAAAAGTATCGACATTACCTGTTCTTTGAAAGCCGGGTAGAATTCTGCACTAAAACCATCTGGCCCATGGCTTTTTTTTTTTTTTTTTTTTTTTTTTTTTTTGGTTGAGATATTTTAAGGACTGCTTCTATTTCCTTAATGGTTATCTGATCTTGATTTATCTTTGGTAACTGGTATCTGTCTAAAAAGTTCACCCATTTTATTTAGATATTCCAATTTTCTAGAGGTTCAGCATTTTGAAGAAAGATCCAATGGTTGTGTTTTGTTTTGTTTTGTTCTAATTTTCTAAGTGTCCTTTGTTATGTCTTCCTTTTAATTTCTGATTTTGTTTATTTGGGTACTGTTTCTCTACATTTTAGTTAGTCTGGCTAAGAATTTGCCTATCTTGTTGATTTTCTCCAGAAGCAGCTCTTGGTTTTGTGGATTCTTTGTTTCTAACTGATTAATTTCAACCCAAGTTTGATTACCTCCTGCCATCTACTCTTCCTTGGTGTGTTTGCTTCTTTTTTTTCCCTAGAGCCTTCAGATGTACTTTTAACTCACTGGCTTAATAAGAACTCTCCAATTTCTTTATGAGGGCAATTAGTGTATGAGCTCTTCTCTTAGCACTGCTTTCATAGTGTTCTATAACACTATGGTTATCTTATGCCCTTGTTTTGATTGAATTTTAGAAAGTCTTCAATTTCTTTCTTTATTTCTTCCATGGCCTAAAGATCATTGAGTAGAGAGTTGTTCAGTTTCTATGAATATGTAGGCTTTCTGTTGTTTCTGTTGTTATTAAAGTACACCTTTAACTTATGGTGACCTGATCAGACACATGAAGTTATTTCAGTCTATATATCTGCCGAGGCTTGCTTTGTAACCAATTATATGGTCAGTTTTGCAGAAAGTTCTGTCAGGTGCTGAGAAAAAGACAAATTCTTTTGTGTTTGTGTGTAATGTTCTGTAGATATCTGTTAGTTCCATTTGAATCATAACCTCAGTTGGCTTTATTATTTCTCTGTTTAGTTTCTGTCTTGACCTGTCTATTAGTGAGAGTGAGGTGATGAAGTCTCCCACTATTAATGTGTGGTCTTTTGACTATTTACTTTAGTTTTCATTTTGTGTTTCATTCCTTTTTTATTTGCTGGTTTTGAGAGAGAGAGGAGAAAGGAGAGAGGAGAGAGAGAGGGAAAAGCTAAAGTTGGCTGGGTAGTTATGGAGGTTGGTAGAATCTGGGGGAAGCGGGGGGAAGGAAACAAATAATTAAAACATTTATTAAAAATTGATAAAAATTAAAACAAAAACCATTTCACAATTAAACGCATAATGACTCTGAGGTGCTTCTGGAAACATTTTTGTTTTCTGTGTTGTATCTTGTGACTTCACTGAAGCCATTGGCAAACCAGGCAATGCCAATGAACAGTCTGAAACATCTTAGGCCAGAGGCTCTAATATGATATCAACTATGATGATTTTACTCCGCAGTCAAACACTTTCACTCTTGAAAAATGGCTTAGAGACTTAGATATTTAACTGAGACTTTTAAAATATTTTCCTACAATTATTCCTCAGCATTTAAGTATTAATAGATTTCATCCATTTTTACTATGTATCTCGATGAAAAGATGTTTATTACTGCTAATGATAAAACAAAATATTGCTTGTGATAGTTTGTATATGCTAGGCCCAGGGAGTGGCAATATTAGGAGGTGTGGCCTTATTGGAGTAGGTATGTGACTGTGGGCATGGTTTAAGACCCCAGTCCTAGGTGCCTGGAAGTCAATGTTCCGTTGCAGACTTCAAATGAAGATGTAGAACTCTCAGCTCTTCCTGCACCATGCCTGCCTGGATCCTACCATACTTCTGATTTGATGATAATGGACTGAACCTCTCAACATGTAATATAGCTCCAATTACATGTTTTCCTTACAAGAGTTGCCTTGATGTCTCTTCACAGCAGTAAAACCCTAACTAAGACATTGATCAACTCTGGATAACACTAAAGATATTCTGTGATCTGTAATATAAAATATTCCTTCAGATATAATTCTTTATGTAAAAATAAACAAAGGCATATATATATAAATATGTAAATTTGCTTTAATCTTTGATACATAATAATTTTGTATGTAATATGCAAATTAAGAAGTAAATGCTTTATTTGTGTATTTATTGTACACACATACATATTAAGGGTCATCTAAAAATTTCTCAGTCAAAATGGAGCCATAGAGGGTAAAGTTTAAGAACCCCTGCTCTAGAAGAAAGAGGACAAAGAGAGCAGACACACAGTTATGAAAAGGTTGGAGACTGAGCTATCTATAAAATGGCTGTCTGTAAACTGGATAGAAAAGACTCCAGACGTACTCAATCTAAGAAGTCAGAAGCCTCAGAGTAAAGACAGCTAATGGCTCAGCCCCAGCTGCAAGCCTGGAAGCTCCTGGAGGGAGGGCTGCTGGTATGCATTAGAGTTGAAAAGATGGAGAGTCTAATGCCTCCATAGAGGAAGTATATTGCTGTGTTTGGGGTTCTTGGGAGTATCTTGTTACTGATTCATATTCATTCCCCATCCTCCACACCCCTGCTCTCTCACTGGTCTCAATGGGGTTGGACCAATGTTCTTCCTTTCTGTCCTCTTTATCATGACTCTCTGCCTTACCACAGGCCAGAATCGAGAGGCATGTGTTAAACCTCTGAAACCATGACTCAAACCACCACCACCACCATGACCACCACCACCACCACCACCACCACCACCACCACCATGACCACCACCACCACCACCACCATGACCACCACCACCACTACCACCACCACCACCACCACCATGACCACCACCACCACCATGACCACCACCACCATGACCACTACCACCACCACCACCACCATGACCACCACCACCACCACCAGCAACAACAACAACAACCTAAAAAACAAAATCAAATTCTTCCTTAGCGTTGTTTTTCATCTTGTCACAGCACTGGCAAAACTAAGTAACACGGGGGCTTTAGGAGGCAGAATCAGTGACCTAAGGCTGGAGCAGCCAAAGGAGATAAGATTTAGTTGGAGATAGAGAAGGTCAGTGGCTAGAGAACCAAGTGGTCAGTTATCAAAGGAGACTGAGGGATCACTGGCTGCAACCTTGCAGGGGACATGAGGAAGAGATGGAGGAGGTTGAAAGCATAGGATTTGCCCTTGTTTCATCATTTCAAAGGGGAAACCAGGATTCCATGGTTCAACCATAACTATCTCTGAAGACAGCAGAATAGCAGATACCAGGAACTTTCGTCGCTGAATGTCCAAGGTTACATGGAAAGTTCTCCTCAGGCAAAAATGAGACTTAACTGTGGTAGAACAATGTCCTTTCATAAACTCAAAGCGCCCTACCAATGGTCAAGGGTTTTTTTGTTTTGTTTTGTTTTTTTTTTTTTTGTTTTTTTTTTAACTTACATGGTGACTGCAGGCCTCAATTTATCATGCAGCAACTTTTGTGACTATATTTCCGGTTCGTTTGTCAGGTATGAAGCAGGGATGTTAACATATAGGCCTAAAATCTTGGCAGATGAGATAACCTATTAGAACAGTAGTCTGCAGAGCTACGGAGAGGATCCTGACAGAACAGTGCAATACTGTAGAAATGATGTCAAAAGTTGATCTGTAGCCTTTCTTTGCATCCGGAAGTATAAAATTCTCTTAGATATTTTGAGGTTGACTGTGTTTATATTTCCAAAGCTTTATTGATACCTAATGTAAAATCAGCCAGCAGTGCCGTGCATTTAAAATAAGTCATTGTCTCAGGGGCACCTGTACTCTAATTCTCGAATGGAAAGCCTATTCCTGACCTTTCAGAAGCCAGTGGTGGGGCTCCTCCTTATAGGAAGTACCATTAATCCCTCTGGTAGTTAGTTCCAAGGTCTGTGTTCAGTATGTGGGGCTGGGTATGGCGTAGTAACCTCATTTAATTTGGACACAGACTCTTGGCTTAGACTGAGAGTTCCTGTAGATCAGGGATAATGTCTTAAACTTTCCTTTGCCTTCAACCAGAGCAGCCCCTCAGCAAAAGACTGGTAAATGGATGAACAAAATGGCAGGAGGCAGGGGCAGGGGGCTCTCCATGATCATGGCATTCCCAACCATGATTACTTAACTGCTTTTAGACACCTATGTTGAGAGTCAAAAGGCAACTTCAAATAAGGCTTAAGTAAAAGGAACTGAAGGGCCCTTGTGATGGTAGCATTCAGAGCTTCAGGAGAGAGAATCAGCTGGAGCTGGTGAGGGAGGCTAAGGGGACAAAATGGAGTCACCATGAGAGTGAGTATGGTTATAGGGGTCGGGGCTCTGAAATCCGGCTCCATCCGCTCCCAGCGCGGGACGGGCAGGCTCGGTGGGAATTGTTCCAAGCCACGCAGAGGCGGTGGGAGGACAGCCTGCCGGGGGCACCTTAGCTCGGATTCGGGCTTTCCCACTGCCTGCTTAGAGCCTCCCTCCCTGTCTCCTGCGTTTAGATGGCTCCCGCAAAGAAGGGTGGCGAGAAGAAGAAAGGCCGTTCTGCCATCAACGAGGTGGTGACCCGGGAATACACCATCAACATTCACAAGCGCATCCATGGAGTGGGCTTCAAGAAGCATGCTCCTCGGGCACTCAAAGAAATTCGGAAATTTGCCATGAAGGAAATGGGGACACCAGATGTGCGCATTGACACTAGGCTCAATAAAGCCATCTGGGCCAAGGGAATAAGGAATGTTCCATATCGCATCAGAGTACGTTTGTCCAGAAAACGTAATGAGGATGAGGATTCACCAAACAAGCTGTACACGTTGGTAACTTACGTGCCTGTTACCACATTCAAAAATCTACAGACTGTCAATGTGGATGAGAACTAACCTGCTGAATGTCAAATAAAGTTGCAGAACTGCCTCCAAAAAAAAAAAAAAAAAAAAAAAAAATGGAGTCACCATGCTGGATGTCTGTGGAGTGGACATTTCCTGAAGTTGAGCCATACACACCCATGCAGTTCTGTTCTGGGGGAAGAGAATTATCCATGTTGGAGATTAGACAAGAGAAGCTTGCCACATCAGGAAAATTTCTAACGTTGAGAAGTTGATAAAGGATTCGTAGGAAACTGCTCATTCCAAAAACCTGCCTTCATGAAGAAGTTTCTGGATTCTGGATGTTGATAGTATCTACCAATGCATGTCACTGAAGCTATACTCATCTGTTCTTTAAAAGAATCTCATTCCTCTGGTTGTTTATCTTCTGAGATGTTTCTGAGGAAGCCATGGTCTCTTCTGTCCTATGCTGGAGGACTCTGCCTCCAAATATAATAAGCTCTGTTTTACTAATATACATTGTTTCATTTATTCCCAAGAGTTTGCCTGCTTCTCAAAAATTCAAATATTAAAACCAGTTAAACCATTTAGTTTGGCAGTATAATATTTCATTTATATGAAAATATAATACATTTACATGTAAATTCAATTAATACTCTGAGTGGTTTATTTGAACTCTAATGAAACCTAATGATTTTGTGAGCAAATCAAATTACAATTGATATGTTTCCTGTTCCATAAGATAATGAGTAATTTTACATTTGTGGAGGGGATTTAAAAAAAAAAATCTTGCAAACCATAAATTTAAGTTTTGCACAGATTTTTTTTTTTTGTTCCAACTCATTAAATTTTTCCAGGTTCGGAGATTTGTCGTAACTAATTGGTGCAAACTGAAAAAGGCTAGCACATGATTTAAGGTATGAGTTGGCGAAAGATGGCGTCAGAAATTCGCTGGTTCTGCTGGGTTCTCAGGCTTGGAAAGACTAAGGATCTGAGGGAAATCCTGTCACCTAGGTGTTTTCCCCATAAATCTCTCCTTAAAGCCAGATGTGTTCCTGCATCTGGATGGTGGGTGGTTTATGACTATCCCAGCCTCCTCTATTTGGGAGCTCCAAAGCAGGAAGCAATAAGAAAAACTCCATTCTGTGTTCTGGATTCAGCATATGCATCCGTTGGGAAGCCTGAGCATACAATTGGCTACTTTGTGTCTCCGTTTCTTCCCTCCATCCACATGGAACATTAGGTATTTGCAGTGTTTTCTTCTCAGGTTTACACCCACAAAAGTTGTAGAGTGTCAAAAGTAAACACACCCTTCAAACAAACTCTCTCCTTTCTCAGTCAAGAGTTAGATGACTTTGGCCCAGCTCCTTCCCACTACACAGGTTCACTTAGTTCCTTAGGGACTGCCATTCTCCAGCCGTTCAGGCAGGCTCTGCCCTTTTCCCTGCTGTAGGCTATCTGTGTCCACTGAACTCCTAGCCCTAGACAGGCGTCACTCAGCTAGCTCACCCCGTCGGCCTCCTAACTCTTCTGGATCGTGGTGGTACATGTGCTGTCAGGCCTCCCAGCTGGATCCTCAAGGGATTGAGTTTGAATTGCTCCTCCTGACCTGATAGATCTTTAGATTACCTACCCAAACTTCTTTAGGTCTCCTGCCTCTGACCTCTGGTTAACCACAGTCTATCCAAAGTAGGGCAAGAATCAAGGCAGAAGGCAGTGGAGGAAAGGATGAATGAGGGGTGTGTTGATGCGGGATACTGTCTGCACCTGAAGACACTAGCGGGCTCTTGAAAGAAGATTAGGGATAGAATTTGCAGCCCTCGGTATCAGTCCCACAAAAGCAAACACGTCTCAA
>JADRCD010223357.1:3958-26609 GCA_019843815.1 Montemys delectorum
GTATATGTATATGTATATGTATATGTATATGTATATGTATATGTATAAAACCCAAAGTATATATGTATAAAAACTGTCTGAATATGGAAAATTGGTCAAATAAGAAACTGATTAGTGGTTCAGCTTGCAAATGATTAAAAATCAATATGATATGTATCTGAAAAAAATGAATAGGCACTAATATTATGCTATATATGTAGAGTGTGGAAGAGAATTCTAGAACAAAGGAGTAGAAAGTGCAGAGAACCCGACAGATGAATGTCAGGAGTGGAGATGGAGATACAGATGGAAGGCAGATCCTAACTAAACCCTGGAAACATAATACTTTTTTTTAAAAAAATGGGGTAGACAACTGAAGGCCTTTAGCTTAGTGCTTAGGCAGAAGCATGATCGACTTGCACAATAGAGTGAAAGTTTTAAAAAGATTCTATCAGGTTGCAATTTTCTGAAAATTAGTTAAATCTTTTCTCAGCAAAAATAGTCATTCCAAACTTGAACATTGTAAGTTTGGTTTTGTTCCTAGTAAGGAAGTAAACTTCACAAAAAGTAGGGTGACCATTAGTGATTGGCCTCTAAACCTGCGAAACATCAAAGATTGCATGCTTTTCTTTTAAAATAATGAAAAGAAAGAAAGAAAGAAAGAAAGAAAGAAAGAAAGAAAGAAAGAAAGAAAGAAAGAAAGAAAGAGAGGGAGGGGGAGAGTGGGAGGGAGGATAGAAGGAAGGAAGATAGGGAAGGAAGGAAGGAAGGAAGGAAGGAAGGAAGGAAGGAATCCTAGCCATTAAGGTATTTACATTTCAAATGTTACCCACCTTCCCAGTTTCTCCTCCACAAGCTCCTTATCCCCTCCTCTCTCTCCTTGCCTCTATGAAGGTGCTCCCCACCCACCCTTATATGTGCTGGGAGAGGGAAAATTAGTCTTCTCCAATAGACTGACATTGGGTACAACTAGTGTAGAACAGGTCTCATGCTTAGGAGTACATGACCAACATATAATGGACTCCACAGTTTGTGTGTGTGCGTTTGTTTGGATACAGTTTGGTGGTGGTGGGTATTGCTCTTGTTTGCTTTGTCTTTCCTTTAGGGTGGGATTTTGTTTTCTTGATTTTTTTTGATTATTGTATTTTGTTGTTGTTGTTTTCTTGGCTTATAGAAGGCTTTTTTGAGAAACAAGTTCAGGTTAGTGGAATAGGAATGGGAGGGGATCTGGAAGGTCTTTAGGGAGGAGAAGAATATAATCCAAATATATTTCAATTTAAAATCTTCTAAACAATAAAACTATAATAAAAAGGGGAAAGATGTCATTTAACCTTAAGAGTGTCAGAAATCTAAGAAAAGTTTACTCATCACCTTTCACATTCCAGGCAAGGAGAGCGAGAGTCAGAAAGAGAGTTCTCAGGATTTAATGTGAGAGGGGGATGGGTGTTTCATTCTTTGGCTACCTTGGTACTTTCAGTCATTAGGAATATATAAGCAATTTTCCAAGGGGATCTCCTCCTCTTCATTTGCATACTGTACATAATCAAATTGCTATGGCACCTTCTGATAATGAAGAACTTCATTTCTCAAACGAACAGCAAACACTCATTCCAGAAGTGGTGACAGAGATGAAATGCAAGGGACAAGCATGCAGATATGTCTTTTCCATAACAGCAAATGACCTTGTTAACTGTCATCTTCCCAGTGAGGCATCCTGCTCAGCTCAATATGTATGAAATTTATGAATGAATACAAGGTATAAATATAGTCACTAGCCATTCATTCGGTCAGCATATATGAATTACATGTGTCTGTGTGCCATGCCATAATTCAATTAAATGGAATTCTATTTTACACATTTTTGGAATAAAGTAAGAGAACAGGCCAGCAGCAGTTGCAATTTTGAACATTGTTTTCAATGCTCACTGACTAGAATATCAGGTGAAATATGTAATGCCTTGCTTCATGATTCAGTTTCCTCATCAGTAAATGTAGGATAAAAATTCATAATGATCTTACTGACTATAGAAATAGTAACTGAAGTTATGTTTCATAGGACCTGAAACCCAGAGCTCAATAAATGGACCAGCTATAAACAATAATGTAAAAACCCATATATATATATATATATAACTCTTGTGTTTTTGGTTTTGTTGATAAGTGAATGAATATATATTTGATAGTGAAAGTGTAAATCCACTATAAAGTTCCATAGCTTTAGAATAGAAGTTCATTGACATATATAGGCTTCAGGCTTTTCTCCATTTTTGTCTCTGCATCTCTTTCAGACAGGAATGATTTTGGGTCAGAGCTTTTGATTATAGGATGTCAAATTAGTGTCTAGTTAATTTTTGTAATTTTAAAACAATGTTCTGTGATGAAATTTATTTAAGATGCAGACTGAGCAGGTTATATTTACAAACATAAATGTATATACACAAAAGAATATAACAACAATTAGTACTGAAAGAGAGCATATATTTGAACGAGAGCACAGAGATATGTATGGGCAGGTTTGGAAGGAAAAATGAGAAAAAGAAATGATGTATCTCAAAATAATGAAAAAAGGAAGTTCCTTTGAAAGTAATAATAATAATAATAATAATAATAATAAAATTAATTCAAAAAAATAAAATTAATGTAAAAAATGTTTCCTAGATGCATGAGTAAGTGAAATATTACTCCTGATCCCTATGACATATTTGGTGTATTTTTTAATGGGGACTTTGCTCTACATGAGAAATGGTTAGAAATAGACTTTCTCTATTCTTGGGTATATGAAAATCACACTACTTCCAAAAATATCCACAGGGAATTATAGAGTACTTTTAAAGTTCTGTATGTGATTTGTCAAGTGTTAGAGAGAGTTATCCCTAGTCAGGAGACAGGAAAATGCTTCCATGTAGCTACTGAGGGATTCTGCTCCAATGATCATGTTGTTTTTCTTTCTTTTTATTTATTTATTTTTTATTAGATGTTTTCTTATTTACAATATCTCCTTTCCCAGGTTCTCCGAAAAGAAAGAAAGAAAGAAAGAAAGAAAGAAAGAAAGAAAGAAAGAAAGAAAGAAAGAAAAAGAAAAGTAGACAAAAAAAAACCAAAAAATAAAACAATCCCTTGTTCCCTCCCCACTCTCCCTGCTCACCATCCCACCCCTTTCTGCTTACTGGCCCTGGCATTCCCCCACACTGGGGCATAGAACCTTCACAGGGCCAAGGTCCTCTGTCCTCATTGATGACTGGCTTGGCCATCCTCTGTTATATGCATTTTACTGGAGCCATGAGTCCCCCCATGTGTACTCTTTGGTTGGTGGTTTAGTCCCTGGGAGCTCTGAGGGTACTAGTTAGTTCATATTGTTGTTCCTCCTAAGGGGCTGAAAACCCTCTAACTCCTTGGGTTCTTTCTCTAACTCCTTCATTGGGCACCCTGTACTCAGTCCAATGGATGGCTATGAGTCTCTACTTCTGTGTTAGTCAGGTACTGTCAGAGCCTCTCAGGAGACAGCTAACTCAGGCTTCTGTCATCCAGCACTTGTTGGCATGCACAATAGTGTCTAGATTTGATGACTGAATATGGGAAGGATTCCAGGTAGAGCAGTCTCTGAATTGTCCTTCCTTCAGTCTCTGCTCCATAGTTAGTCTCTACAACTTCTTCTATGGGTATTTTGTTCCTCCTTTTTTTTTTTATTAGATAATATCCTCACTTTGGTCTTCCTATTTTTCTATTGGATGGAACTGATTAGAGGTTTTTATTTTACTTTGTCCTTGCTGCATGAAGTGTTGGCCAAGTGGTGTGCTGCTAACTGGCTACCCAGTGGGACTGCCTGTGAACCCAGAACTCTACTTAGGTGCAGAATAGCTGGCAAGTAATTAACTCAGCCTGGCCTACCCTTGACAGAGTGCAGTAGATACTGAAAAGACCATGTGTGTCTCATAGATACCTGACAAAATATGACTGGTTATTCTGACATACCAGCTTCCAGTCTGGTCTTCTGCTGTATCTGGCAATTTCCATTTTAAAGTTGGGAAATATGATCATCCTCCATCACATTACCATCCTGTTTGATAATGTATACCTTCTCTTTTTACATTTATAAATGTTAAGAATTCTGCTTACTTATGGTAGATACACACACACAAAAATAAGTGGTTCACGTAATATGTGGTGTTTCAGACTTTTAAAATCTACATGTGAATATAATGGAGAAAACATGGTGCTCAAAATCATTTGGGTTTGAAATTGTAGTTAAGCTTATACTACTCCAAGTTCCATAGCACTGAGAATGCTATCTTCTCTCTATGAGCAAGAGAGGCTGAGGGTGAGATTAATGTAAAGATGACATATAATTTAGGAAGCAAGCAAAATCTGTGTGTCTGTTTTGCATGTAAGCATCTTTTCCTTCTTCATCTTCATTCTAGACAATCTTTGAGCCTCAGAATCTCATGAAGTAGACGTTGAGAGCACCAACTGCTCTACACAATATATACACCTTATAAATCATGCCTTTCATCAAGTAACTTTCACAATCACAAGGACTGAAGCATCTGGACCACAACATATTCTATCTAGCTCCCTCCCATGCAAGGTGGGATAGCAGAAAGCAGCCATGGATGGGTGTCCAGGAGTGTTGTAAGATATTCGACCATGCTGTAAACCTTAAGATTATGTTATATAGTGAAAATAGCTATTTCTATTTGTGGTGTGGCTCAGCTCTGAGCATATGCCTTTAATCCCTCTGTCTAGAGTATAGATAAGCACTTAATGCACACCTTTAATCCCAAACAATGCAGATAAAGTTAATTTGTAGAAGGAAACACCCATGTTTGAAAGTGATGTCTGAGGGGCAGACAAAGTGATGAATCAGAGAAAGATTTGACAGAATAGGATATGCTCAACTCTCACAAGAAGAGAAAACAGGGGCAGATGGATGTAGTAAACATGAGAGGACAATTACACACAGGAGAATAAAAGTTTTGCACAATACATAAAAGTTTCTTTTTCACTTTTTAAAGACCAAGATGTAGTTGTTACTCCGTATCCTGAAATTTTTCTAAAATGGAAATTCAAATGGCTGAAATAATAAGTCATTCATACATGTAACTAGTAACAAGTTGTATACTGGTGAATTTTGAATGTAGCTCCTAAACATATAGTGGTTTAATAACTACCTTGCTCTCAATTATCTGTCCACATGTATTTCTCTTAATACTTTTCAACTGAATAATGCATCAAATGCCATGAATAATTTGAAGGCTACTGATAAAAATATTGCAAGAAAGTTGTACCAATGTAAGCTGTTTGCATGTCATAAACCATCAGGCTTTGCACTGCACAGTAGCTGTCACTCAGAAAAGAGAAATCTAAATGGTTGGCAGAAGGACCTTTTCTTACTTAGCTTGGCTCCACTCCTACCAGCTTGAGTGTCTCTTTTATCTGTCTCTATATTTGTTGTATGTGCAGGGATCTAATACTTTACATCTGGACAAAATGGGTGGGGGATTTCATTTCATTTCATTTCCTTTTATTTTATTTTATTTTATTGTGCTTATATTTCCTCAAAAGAAAATTTTAGTTTTGGAGAGTGAGTAGTCTGTAGTAGGTAAAAGGAAGGAGAAAAACATGAGAGAAATTCAACCTCCAGTAACCAAGCAGAACTGAATAAAAAGCAAGAGCTTTCTGGATATCTTTTTAACCATGCCTTAATGTGCATCTAGACATCAATAGACAGCTAACAACACAGAGAGTGTTATTTCCATATCAGAATAGAGAAAAGATGCGGAACACACAGAGGTGCTCCCAAGGGCAATCAGCTAGGGGATGATCAGGCTGGATTTCAAACTGAGGCTTGATTCAGTGATCTTCCTGGTTTTCAGTATTCTCTGAACTAGGATCGCACCTTTGGCTCCAGGCAAGCTAATTTGGATAGTTGACTGAGCAAGAAGCTATTTATAATCCTCTGATCTCAACACTTTTTGGAAGCATCGACCTTATCTTGCTCATTCTCTTTGGTGCATAACACCTTTTGAAAACAGGAATACTTGACATTTAGGCTTTCCTAGGCCCCTTTCCAGCAAATTTCTTTCTATGAAGTTGTTTAAACTTCAAACAGTCCTACAAGGTATGTGTATAAATATAGACATCTTACAAAGGAGAAAATAGAAACTTAGAAATATTGCATAATTGATGTATCACCGTGATGGCAAAAGTTAGCTGAATTTCACTTTCAGACATCCATCATTCCTGTGCAACAATGATGTTCTGGTAAGCATCATTTCTTCTATTCCAGAGTCAATTAGGAATCCCAAAATATTGGCACATAAACTGTACAGATTACATAAGAGCAGTGGATCAAGGCATGGGTTTCAGACATGAAACTTGAAAGTCATCAAACATAACTTAAATTAAATTAAAAATAAATTATATTGAGTTAAAATTAACACTTGTTATCACACCATCCTATGCTGCAATGACATTCAAAATTATCGATATTGTCCCTGCGAGTTGCCATCTCCTCTGTACAGCTTTGGGTAAATCTCATCTTTATACAAAAACACTGCCTCTGTGTATATGACCTACACCTGTTCCCTATTTGAGTGGCCACATATTCAACATTAATTACCCAAATTATGTCAACCCCCACACAGCAGGTATCTTGAAACAGCCAACCATTCAACAAAGAAGTTTCCATCAGTATGCACAGAATTGAAAGGATATAGCAGAGTAGATTCTCAATGATACTGGTTCTGGTGGTGAATGCATTGCTGTGGCATCCCTATTATTCGGTGGAAGATAATGTTAATTTCCCAGTACAATCAGAATGCAATAAGGCCATGCTCATCAATTCAGGATTTTCCTGAATATGCCATTCAGATAGAAATAAGTAAACAATGAAAAACGGCTTGAAATTTTTGAAAGCTTGTGGTATCATCGACAAGATATCATAGCCTCTGAATGAAAGGTAAAAACATGGTTGTTTTAAAAGATTTTCATTATTGAGGATATATTTGTTTCTATATCTTCAGCTACTTGGCACAAAGCATCATATTAAAAATTATTCGTGCAGAATATACATCTTCTGTAATATCCACAGTTTTATGTGACATAGGATGTAAAATAAATCATGCACTGAGAAAATCTGACTCTGTTTAAAATTTGTAAACTAACCTATGTTTGATTTGTCTAAATTATCTATCAAAATATATATAGCCACATACTACACAATCTCCCAGGTCAGAGTCTTCCATTTTCTTATGCAAAGATGTGCATATTCTTGCAGAAAGGATGGAGTTTATGTGTTGCGAGCAGAGAAAAACAAAGTGTAGAAATATATAAAAAAGAAGAAACTATCTTATAAGAGTGTGTATTTAGTAGAAACCCCAATATTCCAGTTGTTGACTATTTATACAAACTTTAAAAATTTTAAATTTCTCTGTGAATGTCAATGTGGCAAAGAGGATGAAGTTGCTACAAGGGCTATGCATTCTATATGAGTACACATAATACTAACACTGAGTAATACATACTGGCCCCTCATTTTTATAGAAGGCACTATTCTATACTTTTAAAATACACATACTTATGTTTAATTTGTTGTGTGTTGGTATTCAGTGGACAATAATACCATATGGAGAGTGGATAAAATTTCAGGGAAGAAAGCATACTTGGCTTGTGAGTGACATGGTAGGACTAGGACTCCAAGCAACCAGAGTCTAAATCAATGCTATCATGCAGTGTTAGTTCCAATGTGCCAGACCGACTTATGAGTGGCAGTAATTTCAGGGCACACTTTGAGGAGTTGACCAAGTTCTTTTAACGGTTCCTTACTGTCCTGTCACAGAAGCGATCACTATCGAAATTCACCTGGCATCCAAACACTCGGTACATTCTAATTCGAGTTTCACATGACAACTGGAGGAGGAGCACCAGAGATCAAGAGAATCTAGGCTCTGGGATCAGCCTATATTTAAGGGTCAAGTTCATTTTGTAGTCTCACAGCTGAGTGAGCTTTGCTGAGGCTGTGATGGCTCATGTGCTCTTCGCAGGGAATAATTACTGTGAGGAAATAATCCATAATTAGTGTTTAAGAAATATTAAATAATCATGGGAGAGGTTCATAATTGCAATGGCCTAGTCTTAACCATAGCAATATCTGCAACAAATAATATTAATCAATTTAAAGCAAGTGTATTTACTTATTAGAACTACTATAATAAAACAACGAAGACATGATGACATAAAGAACAGAACTTCTATTTTATCATTTTGTTTTGGAAGCTGAAAATCTATATTCAGGATATTGGCATGCGTTCTTTTTACTGATACCTCTGATCTTGGCCTGTATTATTTTATTCTCTTTGGATCATTGTATGGCTATTTCTCACTATGTATATAATATCACAAGTTTGTATAATCATGTTGTTATTCATATGTGATTAATGACTATACTGATGGCTTCACTTTCACTAATTACAACTTTAGAGACCATATTTCTAAATATAAACACATTCTCAGCCCTTAAAGATGAAAAATGCAACATACAAGTGTTTGAGATACGTAATCTGACCATAAGAGTAAGCCATACATATTTTGCATGTATATATTAAAGATTTAAGGAAATTTAGCCCTTGGAGTAATAAAAACCTAATGGGTAGAACATTTTTATCTACAATCTAAAGAGCAGCAGTTCATAAATGTGTGTAGTAATACACAATCTGAAAATAAATGTAAAACATGAGTTTGTATTCCATGTGAATTAGAAGCCAATTATCTACTCAGGTAGACATCAGTATTTCATCATTATCTATCTCTAGATTGAAGTGCATTTTATACATGAAGTTGGATTCATTTCATTGCCTGAAAGTGTACTGGAGCCTTTGGGAATCAGGCATACAACTTCTGTGTAAAGTGATAAAGATAGTAACATTAAGATTGATGCCAAACATTGCTTACCTTTTAGAAAATCATACCACTCACAGAAATAGACCTTCTGGCATTTCTGTTTCCAGGAGAGTACATCTGTTTCAATCTACAATTTTAGCAATCCCATTCATGGTAACTACTGATACAAATATAGTCCATCCCACTAGTACATTATATCTCTTTGCCACATCCTACCAGAATGCCTAATTTGCAGAATATTATTATTAGTATTATTGTGCACTTCCCTTAACTTCTCTTTTGTATTACAATTTGGAATTGACTTTTTAAATTATGTATATAAGGAGTTTATATTATCTATAAATTTAAGAAAAGTTTATAAAATATTTGTTATGAAAAGCTAGTGGATCAATAAGATTCAAAAGAACCACACTCAGCAGTGAATATAGAATTAGAAAGGCTGAGTATGTCAAATATAAGTATTAAACTACTGGCAATGAACTCCAAACAACCAAAGCCATGGGAAAATCCAAGTATAAGAGAGAATCAACAACTAACAAGAACTCAGCCTACACTGTTGGAATGTGCAGTGCCCCAGAACCTTGACTTTTGTCAGGACTATGCTGCACTCGTTTTCACCAGACCTAACTCAAATTATAATTATGGATACAATTCACTCTGCATTTAGAGGAGAAAGCAGAGCAAATTTTGAAGCCACTCCTAAGCTGTTTCTCTTGTATACTTTCTGGTAGATGATGGGTTTGTTTGTTCATGTCTCTAAATTCACGTTTCAAGTTTATTCATTCACTTAGGAGCTTCATGCAGGAAGAAGATAAAACACAGCAATTAGCTTATTGCCCTGCAATTATTAAAAGGCTATGACGAAGTCCCCAAAGAGACCGTCCCATTGTGTAACACTCTAGGAAAAAAATACACACACACACACACACACACACACACACACACACACACCTTTACATTCAGTTCTGTTACTTATTTCATTGTAAGTCACAGGATTCTTCCATCATATTCAGTGCAACCAGTATCAACTTTCCAAGCCTACCAAATATAGGTTTGATGAATAATTGGGTCTTACCTACACCATAGTCAATTATTACACAGAGAACAGGCTCTGAAAATTAAAACCCAGGAATGAAAAACTAAAGTTCACCAAAATCCTTTAATGATTCTCATATATAGTTAACAAAATTCAAATTCTGTAGAATTTGAATTATATCTCTCCCCAAGTATATTTCTCCATTCCCTCAGTTTCATCTCTTGTTGCACTGTTTTTAAATCTCATCCATTCAAACTATAGGAGCTACAGACTGACTCTTGTGCAAATGGTCAGTCCAATGGAAAGCATACTCTTTCCAAGACTTAGATTATTCATCAACTTGGTAAATTTGAGTTCAATATTAAAGAACCAGCCCAAGTAAGAGTCATTCCCACTTCAATAAGTCATCTCTTTTCCCATCTCATTTCTATATTTATTTACCATAACATTTGTCAGTTTAGAGGGTCGTATTTGTAGGTCTGTTTCTGAGGATTCTGACTCCTTTTGATACAGTGACTTAGCATTTATTCTATAATCCCAGGTCCTAGCAAAGACCTTGAAACATAGCAACAGCTTAGTGAGATTCAGAGTACCCTCACTGGGGAGAACAAAATTAATATTTGGTCTTTTGTATTTTAAAGGTGTTGAAATGTGTTCAACTTCCAGTTGCTTCTTTATAGCTTGAGCATTCTCATCCACCCAGAGCCAAAATATGATGATTAAATACACCATAAAAGAGTTGAAAACTCCAATTGCCTGCAATGACAGGAATGCTTTCACAATTTACTCTATCTATCTATCTATCTATCTATCTATCTATCTATCTACTCTCTATCTTCTATCTCTATCTGTCTGTTCTCTGTCTATCTGTCTCTGAATATTTAGAATGAAGAATCATGGCAGATGATGAATGGTAATAAGAAGTTTGTCAGAATTCTGTTGCAAAAAGTTCTGAATTGACATCCTCCTTGCTAACATTACCAAAGTATCTTGTGGAGTAAGAGACTCACCTCTCAAGCACATTGCATTTGCATGCATAAATGTTATTAATAAGGATATGATTATACTCATTTTAGAATTACATCTTTTAGGAACTATAGTATAAATGAACCTATTGATATTTTAGTGATAATAAATGTAAATAAGTTATGAAATATCCATAATGAAATATTGTGGAAACATAAAGCATTATAAAACATAATACCAGGAATAAATTTCATTGCTAGACAGGGATTAAATATTAGCAAAATCTGTATTTTTATCATTTATCATTTTTCAAGCATATAATATAATAATTATTTTTTCTAAGAGACAAAAATTATATTAAATAAATTACATAAAGTATTGCTTAGCATTTACATAGGTGATGAAAGATAGAACCAATCCTTATGATCAGATGTGCCAAGTACAAGCTCCCTGTTTTTTATACTGTATTGAGTGGCTTTTGAATTTACTCTCAATGACCTCAAAAATGGATTAAGTGAGAGTGTTAAGTGACAAAGAAAAGCAGAGACACTTATGTAGTGCCTTGTAAGGTCAAGAAAACCATAAGAAGAGGAAGAAAGTAATGTTTCCTCATTTATGTGTGGCTTTTTCTTTTCCTTTTAACTATTTTTTTCTAAATGTTCTAAAGTACACATGCACTTTTGTACCAAACAATCATTGAAGCTATACAGGAAAAAAGTAAATATCTCAGATTTATTATAAATTCACAAACATAATAGCATCTACTTTCCTTCAACACCTTAGTGTATGTAGGATATAAAAAATGGGGCAAGACAAAATCCTCCTTTCAGAAAGCATCTTTGACATGGCATGCTTCCTATAGACTCTAACTGAATAGGAACAGCACCTTAGATGAAAATAGAGATGAACAGATTGCCAGGATCCAGTGGCGAAAATTTCCAATCTGGTTAAAGGGCATGACAACAAAGTGAAACAAGGAGAATGAAATGAGCAGAACATGCCGAAGCCACTGGAATAGTATCCAAATCAGAGCCAGACCACAGGGTGTACAGGAGATGAGGTCACAGGGAAGAGGTCAGACTATAGGTGCCAAGTGCAATCTTCGGATGAGCAGAGCGTATGAACAGGTATGTCATCAAGTTCACATGAGTGTGGCCTGTCATAGGTCTGTGGTCATTTGAAATTCCACAGCTGTGGATTTGCAATGTATACACATTTGACAAGAGGTTGAAATTGGTGTCATTGGTCCTAAGGAAAGGATTAAGACAGAAACCTTCTGGTGTGTGATCACAATACCTAGTTCATTGCTAGAGCACAGTCTTTCAATGGTAAAGGCTATGCCAAGAAAAGCAGCGTGTGCAGACAGCCTTTGAAGAAGTTAGTGAAGAAAAGAAACCTGGGGAGAAAACAGCTTCAATGAGATCAAAAATCTGGGTAGCTCATTTCCACAGGCATTGCCAATTTCACACTTCTAAGCTGGGTCTGTTTCTCCCTACATTGAGCAAACCTTGCCAGCTGCCAGTTGGTTTTCTCTTCCTTAAGTGGCCGCTTCCAATTTAACATACTTATGGGTGTTCTCGAGTGAGCCTTCAAAAGAATTGAGCCATTTAAGGGTTTGCCCTCATCTCGTTATAAATTAGTTTTGAATATCTCTCAGTATGCACAACATTCCTCCTCGGCTGCTCAACTTAGAGCTTCTTATTAGACTAGGACGAATTTGCGTTTTAATTAGTTTTACCTCTGGTGTAGGAAGCCCACTGAGATTACTACACTTAGTAAAATTTAATTAACTTGACAAAAGATCCTAATTGTTTTCTTGCCACTGGTCCTTTGCAAGGCTAAAAATAATGCCCTTCAAATTAAGTGTCCACCACCAAGCTTTATTTTGACTGTCCTATATTAAGGGAAAAAATGTTCTAATTCATGGATGATTTCCTTTATCTGACACTCAGATTTTGATTCAGAAGCAAAGATTGGTGAAGCCTTTAAGAGGAGACATTCAGAGATGGGAGTGGGGAGGGGGAGTAAGGAGAGCGATGCCTTCCTTATACTCATGTATGTGGAAAGCTATGTGGAAATGAGGCGAGGAGTGTATCGATTTGTTCAATTCCTCAAAGACTCTAGCAGACGTAATACATCATGTGCATTAATAATGAGAGTTCATAACTTTAAAAATTGCTGAATGAATGAATTCCCTCATTGATTCCTTTATCATTTATTTACTCCTTTAACATATATTTCCGGGGAGCTGATTTGAGTGTCTGAGTATTGTATTGACAATATTCACTCTGCAAAGCTTCTCATTCTTGAAGACAGTGCTTCCAGAGTGTGGCTTTGGTTTTCTTGTCATGCCGGATATCACCAGGCAGCATCAGAGACAAGGACTCTTTCATGCTCCTGTGTTTTGTGTTCCTCCTACTTTAATGCCCCTTGCTTCCTGCACTGAAGAGGAGTAGCTTGAGCTTGGCAGACTGCGCTGCAGGAGCTGTAACTTGTGATCTTCTTATGGAAGTGCAGCTAAATCAAATCCTGTTTCATTTGGACATCCTTTGACCTTGGGTAAAAACTGTTTCTGTGTTTCAGCCTTTTCTTATAACCAAAGGAGTCACATTAGCTTCTTCCTGGGGACACTACTGAAGGATTGGCTGAAAGAGCAAAACGAAGTAGATAAGGTTTTTCTTGAGGTTGAAGCTCACTTATGGAATTTGAATGACATTTTTAAAGACTACTTCTGGGACTGTAGCAGGCTAAGATTTCCTGCCTTTTTCCCTAACCCCCTACATAGATTAAGAGGACATTTAGGCATAATATTAATTCAGTTTAACTTACAGCAGATTCTTTACCTGAAAACAACGCTTTTCTCAAAATCATTGTTTATAGAAAAGGATACAATTGTGTTTGTGAAAGTTAGTGTTGGGAAACAAACTTGGTGACATTGATTGGAGCCCCAATATTTCAAAAGTCTCACTTGTAACTGATTGTAGAACTGAGATGTCCCACCATATGCTGGATACCATAGACTTCCTCGGAGAATCATTGTTATTCATTTATTATCCTTTTTTGTCTTTTTCTTTCCTTCTATCATTCTACTCTCATCTATTGAAGAAGGTGCTAGATATTAAGAAATTAAGAATATTCCAGTGCTCAGAGTGGAACATGTTTCTCCCAATTTTAAGTTGACCATGGCCTTTTTTTGGACAGGCTATGTGTCCTTGACTAGCCTAGAACTCACTATGTAAATTGGGTGGGGTCTTCAAAATAACAAGAGAATACATCTACCTCCAGAATGCTGGAACCAACGGCATGAACAGTTATGCCTGGCCTGAGGAGAGAGCAACTAAATCTCTCCTAATTCTTAGTTTTGTAGGACTTCCAATTCCAAAGAATCATTTGGGAAGCTGCCCCTCCTCTATTCAGTGTGCTTCTGGTCAGGCTGTCAAATACCACTGCATCTGTTGCCCTCAATGTGTGCCTCTAACCGAGACCACGGTATTTATGATCGCCACAGTGATTTACAACGACTCTGTCCTACATCTGCACTAGATGCCCTCTTTGGATTGTGTGCTGACTAATCCATAGCCCTGTATTTCTTTCAGGTCCATAGAGTTAAGCTGTTAAAACACTGGAGCAAAACACACTTGAATCTGTCTTCTCTGACTATGGGATATTGATTGATTACAAAAACAAGGGCTAAAGACAACCTATTGAAAAAATCAACACTAAAACTTTAGGTAGAAGGGAAAAAAACAAAGGGAAAGATGAGGAGATTGGTAAGGTTGTTGGAAACAAGTGACTTCAAATTGTATTTCTCATTGTGAGGAGACAGTAAATCTTTTCTCCTTAAGAAAGCTTGAGGCAGATTTCCACAGAAATGCTTCTTCGGCATTCTTACATACATTAAAATATTTTATCAATATCTTTCCTTCTCTCAAGTCCCTGAGCTTTCATCAAGAATCACATGCCTAGCTTCAAGAGATACTCCCACCAGAAAAGTTTTGAGAGAAATTGTTCCAACAATGGTAACCAGGCATGATGCTGCCCACTGACTGGTCTCCAGCCTCAATCATCTTCAGCTCACCAAACAGGACAGTGCATGCATGTTGACAAACTCTGATGACATTACACACAAAGAATATCAGCCTTGTTCATTTCTGAGACCTTTGAAACTTCAAAGACTACCAGAAAGAAACTCAACCTCTTCTAACACAGCAAACTTCACAAGTCTGATCTGTAGCTTATAAATCACTTTATTCCCAGAAGCTTCTATCACTGGAGTAACATGCTTTCTCTACGTAAGACTAAGACCTGACTCTTTTAAACTGATGGAATAATATTTGGTATTCAAATGCTATGCATGTCTCTTGATCTTTTTTTTTTCTGATTCATTTTTCTTTTCTCTGTGAGAGTCTGTGTAAAAGTGTGTGCACTTAGGTGCAAATGCTTGTAGATGTCAGAGAAAGGAATCATATGTCCTGGAGCTGAGGTGTCAGGCTGCTCTGAGCTGCCTGATTAGGTGCTGAGAAGCTAACTCCTGTCATATGTAAAAGCTATATATGATCTTAAACAGTGACCCATATCTCTAACCCAAAAAGCTACGTGTTTAAGGTCTCCCACTAATAAAATATTAATTAAAATTGCCAAGTCCACATTCTCTCAGAGGAGAAGAAATGTATGTGTCATTAAAACCCATGTCCATACCTACATATCTATCTATATCCCCATCTCCATATTTGTATCTGTGCCTGCATCTGTATAAGTATCTTTATTTACATCTACATCTGCATCTGCATTGCTTCTCATCTCATTCTGTGTCTGTACCTGCTTCTGTATCTGTACCTTTATCTCTTTGTTTCTGCATCTGTGTCTATATCTGTATCTGCTTCTGAACTTGCTTCTGCATCTGCATTTACATGTGTGTCTACAGCTGCATCTGTGTCTGTAGTTGTACCTATAGCTGTATCTATATCCCTATCCTTATAATTTTTTATCTCTAACATGAAGATTATAGAGTAGTTGTCCCTAAGATTTAACGTATCTTAGTTGCTGTTCTAACCCTCTAAAAAGAAAACATGAAAAGGAAACTTTTAAAAGGAAACATTTAATTGAAGACTTGTTACTGTTTCAGAGGATTAGTTCACAGGCATCATGTCAGGAAGCAGGGAACCATGTAGGCATGGCTCGGTAGCAGTACATGAGAGCTTATATCCTGACCAGTAGGCAGAAAACAAAGAGCCACAAGGGAACTGGACCTAGCAAGGGCTCTTGAAACCTCAAAGCCCATGTCAAGAGACACACCTCCTTCTACAAGGTGACACGTCCTGATTCTTCCTAAATAGTTCGCCATTTAGGAACTGAGTATTCAGATAGGTGAGCCTATATGAGCCATTCTAATTCACCTATCTCACTATCCACAGTCTGTCATTCAAGAAACCTTTAGTGACCACAAACCATATGACTTAAAATATTAGCAAAATGAAAACTAGTAAAATATGTTCTCAACTTTCATTTGTAGTGTATATAACCTTCTCTCTGTTCATAGACATACTATCTGTTTGTAACTCCCCTCTCTTCTCAATACTTTCTGCTTCCTCATTTACATTTTCTCAAGTCTACCCCAGACTAAAACACACTGAAATCATCTTTGACTGATATACACGGTGGGAAACTGATGCTTTCCTCTTCTGATTCTCAAAACATATTATCTGTGTTTAATTTTATATACAACACATTTATCTATTTGGTAGTTATTAATATTCATGTGATTTCTGCAAATATTTGGTCATAACATATATGTATATATAGCCATGTATGATAAAGGCATATAAAAACAATGCACATTTTTGGAATATTTATACTTATAAGGTGCCTATCAATAGTATGTATGTCTAGTACTGAGTTTGACATACTATGGTAGTGTAAGAAAATGAAGGGGAAAAAAACACATTTAATGACTATAAATGACTGACTCAAACTCCCCTGGAGTATAGCATCCTTCTCAATAAGACTGCTCATTAGAGAAAGTGATTCTTTGAGACTGTTGCATTTTTCAACAAGAATGCTGAGGTCTGTTTGTACTAGACAGAATGAATTGCTTCCTCCTGACTCAGGAATCTATTTGAGGGATAACAGAACAAGTTCCTGTAATGACCACCAAAAAGGATGGTATTGATCTCTGGAATTGGCAGGTACATGTCTGCAGATAGAATATTCATTTATGAAGAGCACAAGAATCGATAGCTCAAGGGTCATCGGGGAGATGACAGGTTGTAATTTCAATATATGGCCTGCCACCAGCTAATGAAAAGGGGCATGCCTGTTTGTGACATATGCGTGATAAATCTTCCCGTTGCCTCTCTATTGAATCTCAAGCCATATAAGCTGTCAGCTGCCATGATCTGGATATCCTAATCTAAGAAATGGGGTAAGGTTTAATTATTTATCAAAGGAATTATCCAAAGGAAAGCAGTACAAGCAATATTCATTGAAACTGTGGGGGTTATAGTCCAACCTGGCAAAACACACTTTCACAAATGGTACCAAAATAGCCCAAAAAAGTCCCAAGAGACAAGTGATGACTATGCTTTTCTAGTTTGAAGACGAAGCTTGAGGGAAGAGCCAGGACTTCGCTCCGGGGCAACACTCCAGAGACAAGAGTCTGTGAAGGTGTGAACCAGCTATGATGGTTCATGAACACCACAGTCTAACCAAGCTCTGTGCAATGAAGACAGCCCAGGAGAGCAATTGTCACACTGGTCCATAAAAGTCACTTAGACTCCCAACTGAGTTTACCATCTGATTCTGGCTGACAAATTAAGACAAATGATTCATGTAGCTTTAGTCTCATATAAAATATGGGGATGAGTTAGTACATATTTGAGCTCATGGATATGCCTGGACGTTTCATGTATAGCTTCTTTAATAAATAAAGAGTTTTACTTACATTTTTAAATATAACTGTAAAGACAAGTGGAATGCCATTTATTACTGAAAAGTATTTCACTTATAATTATTATTTACCAACCTAATTCATGTTTTACTTTAGTACTGTGAATATGGTACTTCCTTCATCTCATTCAAACAGTGGAGTTAATTTCAAATCCTTGTTTCCCCCAAATCCAATTATAAATGTCCTTATTTCATACTAATAGCAAGATATGCAAACATCCATCAAACTCCACCAACATCTTCTGAGTTGTGGAGGAATGACAGCAGGGTAAATGGAAGATTCAGCTCAAGGGTAACCAAAGTCAAATCAATTCACGTATATGTTATATGCAATCTTTCCACTGATCAGAGGGGCCATTGTTTAATAAACTACTTCTAAGTTTTAAATGTGGATGATGGTCAAGAAACTGGAAAGAGGTTCATGAGACAGAAAGTAGGAAATGGAGGCTTAAGGGTGTGTGTGAAATAGGTGAGATATGAAAGTGAGAGATCATGGGGATAGACGGTTGATTGAGCAAAGGAAGGCAGTCAGTATTGGCGGGGGGGGGGCAAGGATTGGGGAGAAGAGATCAAAATTAAAAATGTGTGGAAATCCCATAAGGACGCATTTTGTCTGGTAAGTGAATTAAAAATCAACGTGTACAAAACAGATATCAAGTCTTCATAAGAAATGTTTGCACAGAATAGCTCCTTCTTAGAAGGCAGTAACCACACACAGAGCAGTGCACACTGATTCATAGATGCCAGTGGGTCTGGAAAAACGTGAAAGGTAGGAGCACAATCTTGGGGCCATCCAGAACTTTGTATACAGTCGACACATTGGCGCCATTTGAGCTAAGAACTACCTTAAAAGCAGAGGCAAGGGATAACTCTATGGCTAGAGCCCACCAGTAGTAGCAAAGAGACTTCTTGTGTATGACTTCCTGGACACAGGAAGATTGTTAAGAAAGACTGTAGAACACAAAGATGAATAGAACATTTTTACAGGAAAGAAAATAGTACAGCAAATCATTCCAGACTTCTTATGAACACTGCTCTTCCACGCATACCCAACACTCTCTTCATGGAGAAAGTGTTCATTTTCATTCCATTTAGTTGTCACATGCCAAAGTCATGGCGGAGTTTTCTCAGTCCATCAGAATAATGGAAATTCCATTGACTATATGATAACAACAATCTCATCACTTATTTTTTTATTGAAAAAAAATGACTGTTAAGTGTTTTCTGGCTATAAGCACACAACAAACTTCTGGTGTACACTTGGCTTTTAGCTATGAAATATAGAATGCAAAATAATTTTAAAGGTGTCTAATGGAGCCTCGTTATATTTTTATGGTCACATAGACGGTTTAAATAAAGGCTTTCTATATATCCATCCTCAAAAAGCCTCTATCATGCCCAATGTTTGTCATGATCATTGGTACAGTAAAGGATGCTATACATGAAATTTGGAAAACTGTGTCCTGGAATTGGGGAAGTTGGCTGGAGTTAAAATGAGGATGGGGAAATGGGAGAAAACACCTATCCATCTGAGAGTTGGCTGTGAATGCCGATGTTGATTTGGAAAACATGAGACTGTTTTGGAGAAGTCTCTAAAAACATGTTGAATACATGGTCAAATTGTTTCAATTAAAGTATTACTTGTATAATGTCATAGTGATATCCAAGCACCTCCATTATTGGCAGCTTAAGGGAACAGGAGAAAGAAACTCCCTTTGGGGAAGGGAAGGCAAATAGCTAGTATTCCAAAGTGAGACACAGACAAAGGTTCAGAATCCTATCCCTAGAAAGCTGTTCAGATGTAGTACACTAATCTCTTCTCCCAGTGTTGTGTTTTTGGATGGGAACAGCAAATTGTCAAGGACTAAAGAACAATAAGAAGTCAAAGAAAGAAAGTACATACAGGACGGGTTGCAATACTACATCACTGACTTGTCTACACTCATGAGGCGGGGTGTCTCTTATAAATGATGTCACTGCAATATAAAAATATATAAATACAAAATAAAATACAAAAGTCCACAAGATTCTCTGAGTACAATGCGAGAAAAAAAAGGGACCCAGGATGCTTATAGCCAACACTTTCTTCCCAAAACAATAATACTCTCATACTCCCTGACTTGGCTTAAACTTTAGCTTTAGTACCACAGAGATCTGTTCAGAAAGTACAGAAATAATAACCAGCTATACTATGTATGACTGATAAGAAGAGAGGTGGGTCTTGGATCTATCCTGAGGACCCTTGGTGTCTATTTCTCAACAGAGATGGGAAAATGCCAGTGAAGATAAAGACTGACAGTGGTTTTACTGTTTAGGTGAAACAATGATCAGGTAGTTACTATATCTAGGTGAGCAAGGACAGTGGGACTGATGTCGAAAAGACTTTTGGTAGCTCTGGATATGCAGACAAACCAGCTCCAACAGCAACTGATGAAGGTTATTTCTCATCTTCCTTTCCCTTCTCTGCCCTCTGAGTTAGAGCCCTCCTGCATTTTTCAGATACTAAAATATTGTATGTCACAGCATTTTCTTTAAATAATAAATTTACAGCAGCAAAATTGGAACAGCCTTCAAAGCACATTTCTGGAGATGAACCCTGGCTTGATGTATTACAACATTTAAAGCAGGAATCCCACATACAAAGGACTCTTCGGGACCTGAAATGATTAGATGGGTATGAAAAGGAACAGTAATGGGGAAGGCAGGCCCTGGGCTGACCTTTGTTGCCCACAGTCAATACTAATCATGTTCTTGTTTAATGACATCCATGGCTCTAGCTTAATGGAAGTTTTCCTACCACAATCTTCTGTTAAGAGAATACCCCAGAATAAGACGTGCATCTGTGTCTGGGAATACCAAGGGATGTATCTGCTGAGGCAGGAGAAGGACAAAGACCCATAGTCCCATAGACTTCCTTTCAAAAACTATCTATTAGCTCTTCCAAATTTCCATGCTTTTCAAGGGCAGAATCAGTCACTGGCAGGTTGCCATAATATACATGATTTTGTCCCTGAAACAACAGTGTGGGGCAACTTCGGAGGTATATTTCCAAATTGTCCTCTTCGTGTAATTTAATGCATTAGTTCAAGACAGGGAGATTATGGGTCCTGGAAATCATGTAGTTTGGTGTTTGACACTTTAAACAGAACCTGGCCCTTTCAAGCAAATTACAGCTTCTTAATTCTAGGCTATTACATTTTAAAGTCACCTTTGAAATGTTATAATAACCTGTAATTGATTGGCTTAGTGGATTGCCTCTTAATTGAAAAATATAATATCTAAAAGCTGTTTTAATTAACCGTTATACGAGCATTTAAGAGCTAAGCTGCTCTAGACACAATGAAAACAAACAAACAAATAAATAAATAAATAAATAAATAAATGCATAAGTTATACAAATGACATGCTAACTCTTTCTACTGGTGGCTTCTATTTCAGAGTCCAGAGTTGTGGTATGGGACTCATGGCATAGTGGGATCAAGTGGAATGTTCCTATGTCCTAAAACTCAGACCAGGAAAAGTCGCTAATATTTGACCACATTTATGAAACCCCTTTGAACTTCCCTCATTTACCCAACTGCTGTTTCAAAAGTAACATCTTCTAGTTACTTGGCATAGATTTCAAATCCTGGGTTCATTACTAAAAGTGAAAGAGAGCATGCTTTCTTCACAGAGAGCTTTTAACTTGTCCAGGAGTAGAAAGGTACGAAATCTTACAAAACAACGCTAAAATGTTCATTCACATTTGACAAGCAGTTGGTGCAGATTAGAATGGCAACTATAGCTCTGTGGGATGTCAGAGGGCACTCATTGAAATGTTTTAATATGTGAATCATGATAATTTAAACTAAATGAATATTAAGAAAAGAAAACAAATACAGTTGATTACTTTCCAAACTCTTTGTTTTAATGCCATGCCTTCTCATACAAGGAGGGGTAATGACAGATTGCATGTATAAAACAAGAAGTAACTGTTTACTCTGAAGGAGACAAAGCAATTGCAGCAGCTGTAAAGACAAATGCAGATTTAGTTGAGATTTAGCAATTAAAGGGAAGGGATCCGCTGAAGGAAAGCCTGGTGTAGGCTTGCTACTATGGAAATCTGCTGAGGGTTAAATATCCCCTTTGAACATCTTCTATGGACTAATATGAAAAGTAAATATGCTTATTTATTTTCTCATATACCCAAGAAGATACATTGCTTGGCCTCCCTGTAAATTTGGAAAAAAGAGTGACATGTGTTTCAACATGGTGAAGAAATGAAGGGGACCAAAGAGTATGTCAGAGACCCTCTGTCCGAGAGTTGCTGTTACTGACACTACTTTTCTTTTTGGCATCCCACAAAAGGATTGAGCTGGGTATAAAAGCTCATTGCTAATATTTAAATCTCTTCTTAGGGAAGTTACAAGCCCAAAATGGATCTGAGAAGAATATGTCCATCACAATAAATTTGATAGGGAAAAAAATGTGTTACCTGCCCTTAGCTTTTGCTGTTTATTCTGACTTTTTTTAAAAGCTCATCAGAACTAATCCTGATAGCCTGGGATACTGGATCTAGCACCAATTTCATTTTGTTTGTTTATTTGAGTTTCCATTAAGTCATTTGATTTGCATTAACCAAAACCTTTTGTAATTCTTTCCATCAGTGGATAAACTATGTGTGAAACATGCATACACTCACACACACACACACACACACACACACACACACATACTGTGTGTGTTTGTGTAAGACTAAATGATAAAATGAGAACAACTATGTTCTAAGCATACTTAGTCTCAGGAATACTACGTAATCAAGTTATGTATGATTTTGTAGCTCACTTC